>JAVYIG010014335.1:0-42101 GCA_035222895.1 Strongylocentrotus droebachiensis
CCAATACAATGGGAGTACACAATAGGAGTACATCCAGAAAGCACAATAAGAATTACCATATGTGATCCCATTAATGACATAAATGGATGCTCCTTTTTTTATAACTTTCTAAATTTATTTGGTATTTATTTATTTTTGTAACACTTGAATTGATAGGTAATTTTTGGGTAGTTGCACAGTATATGTCCTACAAGTATCTGACTTGGTTAATTCTAATTTTCTCTTATTTTTTTCTGCTTGCCTATGTCTATTTGTTGTGCCTGCCTCTCTCTCTCTTTCGCTCACTCCTCTACATTGTCATCTCACTGACTTCATTTCAGTCATTCCACTTTCTCTCGTAGCTTTGCTATTTCCATTACTATCACATTCATATTTACCCCCCCCCCCCCCGTATGTATACTTTCACCCTTTCTCATTATTCTTTGCATTCATGCTGTTAATTTGTCAAAACAATCCTAATTATTTGTTAATTCTCAGAAGTTGTATTCCTTAATGATGTAATTCTTACATTGGACCGAAGTGTTAGAGAAATTCAAGCCCTACCTGAAGCCGACGGCTTCTAGCTGTCTTCCAGCCGATCATCATCTCCTGGTAGAGGTTAGAGAAGTAGCATTTGAAATATACATGAAGATGAAAGCATGGGATAAAGCTGCTCAAATGGGACAACTGATCGTACAACCATACAGGTGAGAGTACATGTTGATCAGTTTTACATAAAGAGCAATTAGTTTGATTGAAAGACAATGTACATGTATACTGTTAAATCATGACCGACTAACTGATTAAATAGCTGTATATTTACAAGAGCGTTAGTGCATTAAGTTAAACTCTTCTGAACATTTATTGTTGTTATTATTTATATGTCCTTTTTGCAATATTCAATGATGATATTTATTTGATATTATTTATTTATGTATTCGCTATTCGCTATTCGCTATTCGCTATTATGTATACATAATTTAAATTTTATATTGTACCCGATGCAGGTGTCAGTCTTCGGACTATTTGTTCTTGGTTTTTCATTTGATTTGATTTGATTTCAATAAATCCTATATATATATAAATAACACTCATCAGACTGAGAATGAGTGATATGTTATGCAGATCTTCCCCTCAGAGCAGAAGATTTACTCATTTCATTAATTGAACTGCCATATATATATATATATGAACAATAAACTTGCTGTAAATGTTTCACATAATATGCTGTAAATTTTGCAAAAAAACATATCTTCTTGTGACTTGTATAATTATGATACCTGTATTGATTTTATAGAGATTACTATGGACCTAACAATCCAAAGCTAGGGATTCACCTCCTGAGGATGGGTCAGACACTGTTTAACGTGAAGAGTCTTCAGGAGGCTAGAGAATATCTTGAAGAGGTAATTAACTATTCTTCCTGTAAATTGATCGATGGGACTGTCTTTAAACCGAGACTACAATGGTAGATGTTTTCATTTGTACTGATGAACTGTTCTTTGGTGTTTTTTTTCATTTAGCTGTTTAGACAACTTATTAAGTAATTAGGATGGTGGGTGCCTTTTTAGGGGGTAGATGTTGGTGCTCTACAGGATACACAGTGAAATCCAGAACAATTTTAGGCACCCAACCCCATTTGTCCAACCTATTCATTTGATTCCGTGAACAATCTTTTACACAAGTAGTTTTGTCTGAAAAAGGGCAATGTACACTGAATACAGAAAAATCGCAGTACACCATAACTTCAAAGTTCGTTTTCTTACTGGACATTGAGGTTCAGATTCTTAAGTGTGTCTGTAACCTTGATTTATAGCTAGGACAATTAGGTGAAAAATTCACAATCTCACTTTAATCTACTTTGATCCTTACATCAAAGCCCCACTGTACTAGCTCCCTCTATATAGAAAACAAGCCTAATCGGTGACCATCGGTCCCCCATGATCCTCTTTTTCTTATGTGAATTGAGAGCTGAGTTGATGAGATAGCCACCTGTCAGTGATTACCTTGGGTGGTCTAATCCCTCCTAGCCAAACAAGTACAGACGGTCTTTAACATAAAGACAGAGAAAGTGACCTCGTTGGCATGTTTGGAGAATGTATGATGATGTAGATCAATATTTCTTTTCATCACATCGAACCAATTAATGAATCCCTTTATGCCATCCATTTGTATCAAGATTTGTTTGTTTCTTATATTTGTGATCAACTTGTTCATGCTCGAGTTTCTATATATCTGCCTCTTTAAAGTCTCCTTGAACTTTACTGACTTTTTCTGCTTCTGATATAGGAGGAGGTTAATTTGAAACGAAAGGTGTCTGTTATTTATATTTGTTTGTATTTTCTAATATATTATGTTGTTTTTCAGGCAAAGAGTGTTTTGGAGGTAACGCATGGCCCACAGCATTCACTGATGGCGTCAGTGAAGAAGCTGCTTTTTAAGTGTAGGTAAGCTCTTCTGTCTATCACTGCAGATAACATCAGTCGCTGATCTCCACATGATTTCAAGAAATTATATGCAGCAGTAGGTGACACTGGAAATACTAATGACGTAAGGACCGAGTGACAGCGAGAGTGAGATCGAAAAGAATTAACAATTTATAGAGACATAACAAGTTTGAGAAGCTGGCATACAATCAATTCGAAATGTAGTCATTGTAGTTTGTACATCTAGAAATCTGAACACCTGGGCCCCGTTTCATGAAACTTGTTTTCATTAACATGTTACGATTATTGTGATAAGCTACTGAAATCCTTGGATTTGATTGGCTGTGAGCAGATTTACCATACATATGTGGCAGTTGTGTTATTGATAACATGTTTGATGAAACAGGGCCCACTTCTATTAAAGGAGGTGTTTTTTGTGGAACTAATTACCTAGTACTTTGAAGAATTCAACTTCCTTACTTTATTTACACACCTTTATTAAAAATTGTATTTTCATTAATGTACTAAATAACCAGTGACACCGTGGATGTATATACATGTAAATGTCAGAAGTTGGAAATTATGACCTGGATGTTATATAGGTTTTGTTTCCTTTTTTTAATGATGTTTTAGACAGGTGGTTGTTTTACAAATTTCTTTTAGTCGGGTTAGTTGCGTCCCTGGCAGAAAAGATGTAGCGAGTCAAGTTTGTTGTACCCGTCTTTCTTTAGGTGTTCATTCACCCCGAGTTAATTACGATTTGTATTAAAGAGCAGGTGTCAATTTATTGGTTACTTCAGGTTGGACTAAATCACCGCCAGACAAGCCGTGATGTCCCCCTCTAGCTGTATATAGTTATATTGTAGATGTAGGTGTATTGCATTGTGGGGAGGCAAATATGTAAATGCAAATGCAAATTTGTAAAATGTGCAGTGTGATGGTCCCTAGTCCGGAAGAGAACTTAAAGGCCAAGTCCACTCCAAACATAACGTCCTTTCAATAGAAGCAGAAAACTCAAACAAACCAATCACAAAAAGTTTGAGCAAAATCGGATAACTAATAAGAAAGTTATGAATTTTTAATGACATGAAAAACTTTAAAAATCACAAGACAAATTGGCAACTCACTGTCTGTGACGTCATTTCCTCACAATCCACTAATTATTTTTCTTTATATTGATACTATAGATTTTCTATTTTCTACCTGAGAATCTTATTTCTTCACACCAGCATCCAAGTTAGATTGATAGTAATATGTTTTTGTGTGGATACACTAAAATAGAGGGATTTTTTCCAGTTATATAATTAAAAATGTGAATTTTGATAAACTATTTTAATATATAAAAATTAATAATTATGAATTTACAATATTCAGAAAATAGTATAAATTCTTAAACGTTCATAACAATTTTTGTGAAATGTCATGGATGCAATATGATACAAATCATATAACCTGGGCAAAGGCATGGGGAAATCAAGTTTTGGCGGATAAAAAAGGGAAATTAATGGGATTAAACCATATAAAGCAATTGATAAACGGTGAGGACATGACGTCACAAACTGATAACCATATTGGCAATTTGTGTTGTGATTCTCATTGTTCCATACTTTTTCATACTTTTCAAAAATTCATAACTTCTTATTAGTTACCCGATTTTGCTCAAACTTTTGTGATTGGTTTGTCTGATTTTTCTGCTTCTATTGAAAGTAAGTTATTTTGGGAGTGGACTTGCCCTTTAAAGAATGTAAGCCATGTGCGAACTAATGTACTTCACCTCTTTCCACACCTTTCCACACTAAGTTTTGTGTGTTTGCCAACGCGTGACATATTTTAGAGTGCCTTCCTCAACCAATTCTCAGAAGTAGCCTGGTCCTTTACATCTTTATATGTCTGGTATGTAGAATTCAGATTAATTTGTATAATGCAGGAAACTACTGTGTATTTTGTAGCTAGGAAGTAGTGAATTGGTGCATTTTGTTCATGTACCGTAGTGTAGTAGATACCTCGTAAAGACACTCATTTATAAAAATATATATATATTTACTTTCATGTATGCACCTTATTCAAAACGTGACTGTGTGTTGGGATTAGGCCTATATGTTGGGATAGTTATTACTGGGGAAGTTTTTCCTTAAGATAATTTATATTGCCTATCTTTACTTTCCTTAATATAATGAAGCAGTTCTTTGTACATGTTTCCAAAAGAATGGAAGAGTCAAGTAAATATTTTTTTGAGTACCATAAGATTTGCCACTGGTAACACCAGCATGCATGTACTGGTAGTGGGCGTAGAGGGCGTCATTTTTGTAAACAATAATACTAATACTAATACAGATAGATTTTTTGAGCGCATAATAAACAGAAGTTTCTCTATGCACTTTACAAAGTAAAAAAATAAGCAAGTACAAGTATATGTGAATAGTTATAAGAACAAAATTTAAAAACCTTAAATTACATGTAGTTATTAAGAGTTTTAATTCATTACGAGCAAAGTTTAAACAGATAGCAAATAGTTATGAATAATCAATTATAGTAACATATTAAATTATAATACATAACTTAATTGGTATGTCAAAAATTACAAAGGAAACAGGTAAGTTTTGAGAAGGGTTTTGAAAGTCTGTCGTGTGGGAGCTTGACGGGCAAATACTTTTTAAGATGGCGGCGCCCATGTTATGATTTAACACCGGTTCGTGTCTTACAAGATTTGATAAGGTGACTATTTGTTTAATGATCATGCAATGATTTATAAAAAAGGACAATTATAGATTGATTGATAGTTTGATTTACATGTAGAAAGCAGGTAGTAATTTGCTTGTGCAAGTCCTTTCTAATGCTTTCTATGTTCTGTATATTGTAAATATTCATAGAGTTTTTTGGAACTTGCTTATAAGTTATATGAAATCATGTGTAATCCTGATTTAGAAAGCAGGTAGTAATTTGCTTGTACAATTAGGTCCTTCTTGATGCTTTTACCTTCTCTAGTAAATCTTCCTCATTAGTTAGTGGAATTCATAATTCATTGTATCGATGGTACCGACAGATAAATGTAGAGACAGAGTAGTGACTAGTGAGTAATTGACATTGAATGATTGATATTTGATTTTAGCAATCGAGCTTCAGCTGAACTTTTACAATACGTGACTGTACTTGTAGTACTATAGAGCCAGAGGGCGGCCATGGAAAATGATGGTGATCTCTATCATCTCTTGAGTGGTTTCAGTTCCTTGTATATCGGCTTCATACCAAGATGATGTTGATCTTGGGTAAGCATTTTGTGTAGGTCTAAATCATAATTGAGGCTTATACCAAGATGACTATGATAGCACAATAATCTTTTGCAAGGTACTTTCTTATTTAGATATGTAAATATGTAGATCATGTAGTTCAGTAAAAGTAACATTTTGTTATTATAATTTTGAACTGGAAGCAATCACATTGGTTATGTTTTTAATCATGTGTCTTTACACTGGTAAAATTCATTGATAATTTGATCGTGGAACAGCATATTTTCCATAATATTCTAAATTTGATATCACTCCTGTAAGAATCGCTTTTGGTTCAATCATTTTAATTCTTCTCTTTCAATTTATATACACTGTACATGTAATACGTGATAGGAATTCTACCATAGTAGGTAATTCTGATTGAATCATTCTAAATTCCTAAACTGACTTAGATGTGTTTTAAGACGGATGCATGTTATCAGAGGATAATGATGGTGGCTAGTTATAATGCAAATAAGGGGATTTGCCTGTCATTATGTGATAATGATGATGTTCTTGAAGTTCTGACTCAATTATACCATTGTAGTCTGTGGATGGAGGTACAAACTTCCGATGTTTAATGGGTAACGTGTCAGCGTTACTAGCTGATTGAAATGATATTTTATGTTTTGACAATAATATTTTTTTAGGAACAAATCTGTTTATTTACAATCATCAATATTATAAATGACTGGAGTATGATGCTAGGTCAGAAATATTTTGTCAACAAGTCGAAGAAAATACATATACATGCTTTCCTCTAAAAGAGCTAAAGAGATAATTGGTACTTCCAAAGTCTGACGTCATTCAAAGGAAATCGAAATCCATTGTACATGTATTTTGTATTCTTTTTACACGTGTGTTAAGAATAAAATTGTGATGAGACTCGAGCTGGAAACTTATGGGGGAAAAATTAAACAGCACTTATACAATAATCAAGATTCACTTAATGTCTTTTATGTGAAGAACAATTTACTTGTACACAGAAATGCTGTATTGTCGTGCTTAAATAAAGAAACAGCCAACTTGAGCTTTGATGTGTTTTTCCTTTTCATGGTACATTTATCATTTCCTGGAATTGAGAGATAGAAATAGGGGAAGAAAGAGAAGGAAAGGGAGAGAGAGAGGGGGAAGGAAGAGAGAGAGAGGGAGAAAGAGAGGGGGAGTGATGGAGGGAGAGTGGGAGAGGGAGGGAGAGGGAGTAGGGGGAGGGGGGATTGAAGACAAATACACGTATTAAACAGATCAGAAATTGAGAGCACTCTGAAATACACAATGTTGGTCATACTTATGAAAAAAGAATTACAGATGAAGAATTATAGGGAGACTGAATCAAAGTATGAGAATCAGAGGAGATGGATAAAAGAATTGTAAGGACAAGTTTACCACATAAAGACACACATGTATACTGAAAGAGAAAATGAAAGAAACGAGTGGAAATGAAAGTCGATAGAGTCAAACTGACTGCAAGTGTAGTTCCTTTTAATATATTCCATCATGCCAATTTAACCCATCAATCCTGCATCAAGGGTTGCCGTGTGCTCATCCCATTTTTTAAAAATAAATTATAACTTTTCTGATTATTAAAATTCTCTTTCACATCACTTCTTACCTTTTTGACCATTTTCCTCATGCTCTTTTCTTGTCACTTTCAATAATCTTATCTCCCTTTATTTTTCTTCTCTCTGGTGACTCCGCACCAATCATTCTTTTTCACTTATTTTGACCCTTTCTCATTCACTCTTAATTTTTACTACTTTTCACCTTCCTTGTCTCAACTTTTCTAATTGTTCCAATCATTATTGTTCACTCTTCATATTGTTTTCTGATGACTTTGATCACTGTTCTTTCACATTCTTTTCAGTTCTGAATACAAAATAAAATCAGTATAGGCCTACATTTGAACATACATGGGGAAATATGAACTAATTTAAAACATAACTGGGAAGCTTGATGCCTTGTGAACCCCGACAGCTAAGTACAAGAAAAGACACTTTCTTTCACTAACTTTTTGTGCTACTTTCTAATCTCATCCTTTTCCCCCAGTTTCAAGACTTTCAGTACATTCACAAGCTTTTAATGAAATCAATAAATGAATATATATTAACAAATGAAAGACTTCACCTTCTGAAATTTATTATTGATCATTTTTTCTTTACAAATATAAAAATTAAATTTCCAATTTTCATATAATAAGGTGATCTGCAGCAGATCCAGCAGATCACCTTGATTTCGTCAAAATCTTTCAGTACCTTTTTTGTGGTAAGATTTTCTAAAAATGCATCATCCAGTCACCGTGATTCGAGTTCCCCTTTGACGGGAATAGAAAAACACCACCTCTCAGTGTGACCACCGAAGCTATATGAGCTGAGAGGCCTTTTGACCATTCTTGAGATACCATTCTTGAGATGCCATCTGACGATCACTTCTTCGTCATTCGGATCAGATTTATCTGCTGCAGATCACCTAATTTGTCCGCAGTGACAAATTCAAATCTACTGTTTTAAAGAGAAGGTTGAGTTCTGGGAAAAGGTGAAAAAAAAATTGTGAGCGTTATCATTCCTATTATGCAAGTGTGGAAGAATTTTACGCCACGTGTTCGTGTAGTCCCATATACATCTTTCTATGTACAGTGTTTGTAACTTTACCAAGACTTGGCCAAATTTCTTATCATTTTGATGATTCCAGAACCTTGCAATACACACAAATTCTTATATTATGCTAGATGATCAACCTTTTCTGGTCGATTCCACACCGTTTCTTTCACAATGCAATCGCATGACCAGAACTCAAATTCATCTTTAATGTGATATCTAAAAGAAAGAGGAATTTTGTGAAGTTTCTATTTCCTGGTCTACAGATTGTTCAGCAGCCGCTCTATTAACTGATTTTCACAATTCCAGCAATCAATTATTATATATATTTGGACCTGATAAATATCGCGCACGTGTCGCGTAGTCCCATATACATCTTTCTTATAATTTCTTATAATTTTGATGATTTCAGAACCTTGCAGTACACATCAATACTTATATGCTAGATGATTAACCTTTTCTGATCGACTCCACAACGTTTCTTTCACAATGCAATCCTATAACCATAACTGGTCTTTATCTTTAAGCATCCATAACTCTTTCCTAACCTAATAACATTCCAAAGATCAGCATAATAAATCACCCCTCAACTTTTCAAGTACCTGAAGACAATGTTCCAGACAGAAATTAATGGAGTTGTTACAAGTTTCAGCTTGAAGAATCTCATCCATGCACTGGTGCGCTTTCAGATAGAGAGTTCAAGAGGATAAACTAGAATCATCATGTTCTCGTAACAGCTCAATAGCAATTATTCAATACACTTGTTAGGTTACATGTTGTAGACCCTGAAAATCACATTTTGTTGTACTTTCTATCCACTAAATGAATCTCAAAGAGTTGTTTTTATTTAAAGGCATCGTTTTACAATGTTAAATCTGAGATGCATGGCCCAACGTGTTATCAGTGTCTGGGATATGGTATTGACGCCCTTAAAAATATTGCGCTTCAAAATGATCATGAAGTGTCTCAAAAGAGTAACAAATCTTTGAGTGACCGGTTTTACCATACTCATTTCCCCCAATAGACTGTAGTGTCATAAAAGCCGTTAGGAAAACGCAAAATTTGATTTCGATTTCCAATCATAAATATCTTGATAAACAAACAGGCGATCGGCTTGTAAAATTTATGGGATTCTTGACTGACCTAAAGGTTTATGATTATGATTGAAGCATGAGCTAAATCCAAAATTTTGCTCCAGAATCTGAGGCAATGTAACCGAGTCACTTTAAGATAAATTTATAATTACTCATCAAACATTATGTAGACCCTGAAAATTATATGTATCTACCCACTAAATACATCTCAAAGAGTTGTCTTCATTAGAGATAATTCTAGACTACATTACACAACAAAATTGTTTTCAGACTAAGATTGTATTATGTATTATATACTCTCTTTAGAAATGTAGCCATCTGATTGGTCGGAATTGGAGTCGTTATTTAAGCCATGCCCCGCCTACCGGTTAATAGTCTTTTAAAAGATGCCCGCATTCGCGCTTACCGGTTAATAGTCATGATCTGGCCCCAATGCCTGAAATAAACAGAAAACATTTATTCAGAATGTAAAAAATATTAGCTTGACAATAAGAACATTTCTGTTTTGCACTCAAATGCATATATTGCAAGTAATGTAAAACAATTTATATATGGAGTTTGGAAATCACTTATTATCTAGTGCATTACTGAGAATAAATCCATACAGGTATCAACTGCCTTGGCTAATGTATGCATGAGCATAGGGTACTTGAGAGTGATATAATTTTTTTGTTAATTGTGAGTAATAGTAGAAAGTAGAGCAGTGCGTGGATCTTATTGCCCAATTTATTGTTTCACTTCATTGAACATTACAGGTTATAATGGTGCATACTCATTTATGAAACCGCAGACCTTATCCCGAGACCATCAATACAATTCAAGTTCAAAGATTTCTAGTATTTAATAAAAAACTTCCTACCGGGAAGTCCGGTATACATCTGGAATTTTATTTTCAGGATCTTTTGCAATATTTGAGAAGAGTTAAAGAGCGAAACTGTAAAGTATCTAAATAAGGACTCACATTGATATCTTCGATGCATTTCACACACTTGCAGGTGAAGTGATATTTCTCTTCCAGCTCAACCTGTCTCTCTTTAGCTGGGTTGATGACATCCACATAGCTGATTGTACACTAAAACAAAACAAAAACAGGTTGTAAGGATCTTCAATTATAAGCACATGTTATTTTGCATAATACATGTACAAGTAAAATCATCTTCTTTTCAAGGTCAAAGATTTGTTTGATTTTTTTTTACATGACCAGACTTACCAGCAAATTTATAGACACTGACCATTGTGATCTTCCTACATTGTGACAAATATCTAAGGAGGAACAGAAATTCAGTTCTTCATAAAAGTTGAAGTGTCGTTCGTCGGACCTTCACTGCAAAATCTAGAACTGATATATATTGTATCTTTGGATTCCCACATATAAACTGAACCATTTGGGTGTGCTGATTGATATCGTATAAACACTGGTAGGCTAATCCTGAAAATGTTATGGTGAAATGAGTTGGTAATAATCCTGACAAAAATCCATATAAAGCAACAGTCAATTACATTTCTTTCAAAATATTTAGGGTATTTTCCTTCACGTTGCTTCCAGATGATTTGAGAAATAAGCTGAGCTAAGTCTGGAGGTACTTTGCGATCTATTCTCTTCAGTGCTTTACAGTCTTGCTTGTGATATCTTGCCCAGTCTCCTTTCTGCACGGGGTACAAATATAAAAATAAGAATGTAAGCAAAACCAAAGGACATTCTAAATTAGTCTACCAATTACAGCCATTAAAAACACTCGACATCTTTAACACCTTTTAAATCAAAATTTTGTGTAAATATCTTTTCATTTATCTGTTCATAGAAGTTTATAGGCAGATCAGGAATGACTGATTGTTTTTGTTGATTATTTCTGCATAGTTCATGCAATGACCACTAATTTCAAGCAACCATTCTGTCACTACATTGAATGACCAACTATACGAAATATAACTCCATAAACTTTGTCTTATTTCGTGCCTAGCAACTTAACAACAATTTCTTAATATTTTCCCCGAGATATTCTACTAAAATATCTCCATCTCAGGCAAAGTTTATAGAAATGTTTGAATTCTTTATTTTAACTCACTGGGACTCTGATTGCTTGAATTCTCTTATTTCCATAGACTTAATTCAGGAATCATTTTGCAGTTCCAATATAGGCAATGGGTTTATGTTGGAGCAAGGGAACGTACACACAAAAAAATTGTTTTTACCTAACATGATTTATTGCAGTAGCTTACATAATTGCAACTGGAACACTTGGAGTTGACTTGATTCTTGAGATATACTCTAAACAGTGTCAAACCTAGATGAATGTCATTTCAGTACTGTACTAACTAGATTCATAAAAACAATACATTGTGAAAATACAAGACTCGCCATTATAAGTGCACACTTATGAAATTGCTCCTCTCAGCTAAAACAGACACGGGGATACAGTCGCATTCAATAAGAGGCGAATGATAATTTTGCATTCAGCTATGCAGTTGTATGAGTTATTATTATTATTTTTTTTTTTAGTGGGAATTCCCACTGACATTCATAACATGCTTGAAGTATTATTATAAGGGTGATCACACTGCATGTGCAAACAGTCTGCCCCGCGAACACACACACACACAACAGCAGTCAGTTGGTAGAAATAGCAATTTTTGTAAATGTATTAAAAAAAAACTAAACAATATTTTTGAAATTTTATTTCACATATATTTCAAGCATACCTTTAACTACAATTCTGTGTAGTTTCATTGTTATAGGCATGTGGGAAATATGTTAATTATTGAATTAGAATATTGTCTTTTCAGCCATGTGTGACATGGCCCGCTGATCGCCCATTGACTCGCGCTGCTATTCTGCGTGGTGAAAAAAATGCATCTCAATGTATAAAACTCTCCTACAAAAATGCAATATCCTCATGTGTTTCACTCATTGAATCAATTTGTTATTTACGCTCAAGGTAGCCACAACTGTACTGGGATCACCAAACTTTGTTTTTCTCTAAAATTCAGTCCTTGTGGAATGTTATGGCCAAGAGGGTTACCATCATGCCCAAAGATTGAATGGTATCTCGGAAAATCGTCATAAATCCTCGAATCTGACATCTTTAACAACAAAAACATATACTGTGATGTAGCTGAAAGTCTACAAATTCTTATCCTATGATCGGTTTTTCTGAATTATTTGTGAAACACATGAAGAAATAGCTGTGACGGTGTTCCAAGTAATTTCCATCGCCATATTGTATTGGCATTGCAAAAATATTAGGAATTTAAGGTCAATATTTGGTGTAAATATGATCTATGAATATATGATTTAAAAAATGCCCCCAAAATGAACAGTTTGACTTTCCTAATTTGCATAATGAGTGCGCGAATATATAATTAGCTGAAATGACCTAATTTGCATATTTGATGAATATTCATGATTTTATTTTATTACACATGAAATATATTTCCATACCTGTCTGATATACATAGGTTTCACTGATGTATCATGTTCGGTTTTGATTTGATTACATATGCGCATATTAATTAGGCGGACTTAGTTATTTTCACAACTTTTTTATATCTGCAGATTTGCAAAAATGGCAAAAATGACTTATTTTGTTGGCTTCTGTTTTCAAAACGGTAATAGATATATGAATTTTCTTTTTTGTATTTTTTTACCACAAAGATGATATTTTAGTGCCTGATAATTTAATTTATTATTTGTGTCCAAGAAAGTGATGAATTAAGTTGTCAACTTTGTCGAATTATGCCATTTTTGACAATTTGACCATTTCTGGCAGGTTTTTCGGTAATATTGCGATATCAAAAAAATGGTATAAAATCACAACGCATTGACCGATTTCAATTCTGTTTTTTGTTTTTTGAAGCTTTCATAAAGCTTGATCATTTGCAACCATCAAATAACATGTGTTTGTTGTAAATATTTTTGGTGTGCTATACCTATTATTATGGTTAACCGAACTCCTACTCATAAATATTTCTTGGATAACATAACACTGATACTATCTGGTAATAGTACTGTTTGGTACGGTCACATGTTATTTGTGTAATTCTTCACTTGGCATATATACTCGAGTTATGCGTACCTAATACCCGGGAGGTATGTCTTACCTCCCTGCTAATATGTGTTATTCGTTCTGGGATGTGCACACTGAAACTCAACTTGGTGAAATATCCAAGTATACACTGTGAAGAAGGTCATAATGCGTATTACGCATATCTTGCTTCTTTCATCTCATCCTTTTTTCCTTTCCTCCATCTTTTTTTCTTCCATTCTGATCTCTCACATCCTTATCTTTCTCATGTACGTACATGCCTGTTTCTCCTCTCCACCACCTCTCCCTATCGCTCCCTTATGTTTTAACCTTTACCTCAACTCTGTTCAATTCTTGCTCCATTCGTCTTTCTTTCATTCTCACTACAATTTACTTTGTTCTGTTTTCTCTTATCTCCGCTCCTATTACCTTTGCTTCTCTCTATTTCTAACTATCTCCTGTTTTCTGTTTTCCCTGTCCATGTAATGTATTCTACTACCGGGCTTTGTTGTCTAACTGTGGCGTGTATTCGATTTCCTGTTTATTCTGTCATGCACATGTATTGGTTGCTATGATAAATCATTCATATGCATGTCTTATAAATGTATGTATTTGTAAATTGTTAGTCTATGCTAATATGCTAATTTGAAACTTGATATCTTTATGCAAACAGCAAGATAATGATTTGTATGCCAATTGTACTTTTGTATTATGCATGCATGACCAATAAATCAAACTGAAATTGAAACTGATGATCGAGGAATGTGTATGCATTGTGTTTGTGTTTGTTCTCTTTGTTAGCTTTGTGCGCACCCAGTAGTCTGACAATATTGGCGATCTCTCCCCCCCCCCCCCCCCCCCCATATACAAAAGTTCCGGATTTTTTTTTGATACATAGGAAGCTTCATTTCATCCTTTATCTCTAGGATATTCGATATACAACACTAGCTTTATGCCTTATTATTATCCTTCCCTCTCCTCGGTGTAAAAATATCAGAGGTCAAAATTGTCAGAGGAAAAAAATGTCAGAGGTAAAACTGATGTCAGGGGTAAAAAAATGTCAGAAGTGCATAAGAAATATCTTAAGTTAATATCGTGGAAAAAAGTGCACTAAAGAGATGTAAGAGGCCCATATTATTTTTAGCTTTCATATTTTCTTGGGGTTTTTTTATCCCAGGAAACCCAGCAAGTTTAAGGTTTTGGGAGCTCATTGCAGTCTTAAAGGAAACCAAAACCTTCATACTAAGTTACTTTTATTGTAAAGTTTAAAAGATTTGAATAAAATCAGTGAAAATTTGAACAAACTCGGGCAAGGAATAAGAAAGTTAGAGCTTTTTGAAATGACTAGTCACTATAGGGCGGTATTCAATTTGATGACATCATCTGTGAACAACTCTCCATGCCTTCAGTACATAAAATTTCACAATTTTGTTGTTTTCTTCGTATTTATTTGTGTTCTAGATCTGACTTCATAACATGTGAAGTAGAATATCATTTTGCATTCTATATCTTGCTTTCAGGGGAGTACATTATCTCAATCACAAGAAAGAAGGAAAAACATGACATTTGATGTACAAAAGACATGGAGAGTTGTCCACAGATGATGTCATCAAATTGAATACCGCCCTCTAGTGACTAGTAATTTCAAAAAGCTCTTACTTCCTTATTCCTTGCCCGATTTTGTTCAAATTTTCACTGATATTTTTCAAATATCTTAAACTTTACAATAAAAGTAACTTAGTATGAAGGTTTTGGTTTCCTTTAAGGAACTCTAATCATTCAAGGTATGTTCTCCTTTCCTCGTATTACTGAAGCAACTAAATTTGAGTACATAATGAAGAATTATTCTGGAAAGAATTTTGCGGTTTAATGTAGTCTAGACACATAGTTGATGATTAATCATAAATTTTTCTTGAATGAAGACAACTGTTTGAGATGCATTTAGTGGGTAGGTACTTAATTAGTACAACAAAATATGATTTCCGGGTCTACATTATGTCATATTGTATTGAGCGATTGTTATGGAGCTGTTATGAGAACATGATGATTCTATAGTTTATCCTCTTGCTGCAAGCTCTACTAAGAATATATGAATGGCCAGGTTCAAGAAAATGTGTTATTTTCTCACTGTTTTCTGTAATTTTCTAATCTTTCATTGCTACAGGTTTGGAATGATTCATCTGGATACTTCATCATCAATAAACCGAACATCCCTAGAAGATTGCTGAAATCGTAAGACTCAGTTTTAGAGTGCCTGCTATACACTCGGTAGACCAGGATGCGGAAACTTTATATAATTCCTTTATTTCTAAAAAATCACATTGAAACAAAAATAACCAGACGGTGTGTCAAGAATGATCAAAATTGTTCCCTGATAAATTGGCCTCTCAGATTCCGCAGAAATCAAGAGGTGATCTGCAGATCACCTAATTATATGTAAATTGAAAATTGAATATTTATGTTTGTAAAGACAAAATGATCAAAGTAAATTTCAGAAAAGTGAAATCTTCCAGTTGTGAATTTATATTCATTCATTGATTTCAATGTAAGCTTGTGGATGTACTGAAAGTCTTGAAAGTGGGGGAAAAAAGGATACATTAAAAAGTAGCACAAAGCGTGAGTAAAAGAAAGTGTCTTTTGCTTGTAATGTTGGGGCTCGCGAAGCATTAAGCTTCGGTTATCTTGTATCCCTGGCCATTTTTGTTTAAAACGAGTTTATACTTCCATGTTTGTTAAAATGTATTCTGATTTCGTTATCTATTAAAAACTTTAATATGAAGAGTGCATGGTCAAACAATTTTAGATAATCTGAGACAATGAAGGTGAGATAAAGTAAAATAAAAAGTAAAGAAAGGGAATGAGAAAGCGTAAAACAAAGTAAGAAAGAATGAAGGGAGGAGTCGCCAAACAAAGACAATTAAGTTTGACTTGCTGGTGAGTATATCAACTTTCATTTTCACTCTTTTCTTTCATTTCCTTTGTACTATACACGTGTGTCTTTATGTGGTAAACTTGTCCTTACACAATACTTCTATCCATCTCCTCTGATTCTCATACTGATTCGTTTACTCTTCCTTCTCGTGTCTCCACTTCCTATAATTATTCTTCATCTCATATTCCTTTCTTACAAGTATGACTGACAGTGTTCTTTTCTCTGATACCAAAATTGCATCTGAATATCTCTTGCTCTCAATTTCTGATCCAATTGTCTCCCTCACCCCCTCTCTCTCTCTTTCCCTCTAAAAACAAATATAACATTTAAAAAACATAACAGTTCAAGTTGGCTGCTTATTTATTAAAGCATGAGTATACTGCATGTCTGTGTAAAGTAAAATATTCTTCACGTAAAAGACATTAAGTGGAATCTTGATTATTGTGTGTCATAACTAAGTGCGGTCTAATTGTTTTCCATAAGTTTCTAGCTCAAGCCGTATCACAATTTATTTTAAAATACACCTGTAAAAAGAATACAAATACATGTACAATGTTTTCTGATTTCCTTTGATTGCTGTCAGACTTGGGAAGTACCAATTATCTCTTTAGTTAGAGGAAAGCATGTACATGTATTTTCTCTTCGACTTGTTGACAAAATATTTCTAACCTGGCATCATGTACGTATATACATATATAGTTATTTATAATATTGATGAATGTAAATGAACTGAATTTGTTGAATAACAATTAATATTGAAACAAATACATTTTCAATCAGCTAGTAACGCTGACACATTAAACATCGGAAGTCTGTACCTCCATCCACAGACTACAATGGAATAATTGAGTCAGAACTTCAAGAGCATCATCATTATCACATAATGACAGGCAAATCCCCTTATTTGCATTCTCTCTAGCCACCATCATTATCCTCTGATAACATGCCTCCGTCTTAAAACACATCAAAGACAGTTTCGGAATTTGGAATGATTCAATCAGAATTAATAATATAATTCCTATCACATTATAAATTGAAAGAGAATTAAAATGATTGAACCACAATCGGTTCGTTTATGAGTCATATCCGATATAGACTCTTTTGGAAAATAGACACGATCGAATAATTTATGAATTTTACAAGTGTAAAGACACACGATTAAAAGCATAATTCATAGGATTGCTTCCAGATCAAAATTATAATATACACGATGTTAATTTTACTACATGAACTACATGATTACATAATTAACTAAATAAGAAAGTACCTTGCAAAAGATTAATATGCTATCATGGTCATCTTGAGAATAAACCTGCATTATGATTAAAACCGTTACAAAATGCTTACACATGATCAACATCATCCTGGTATGAAGCCGATTTAAAAGGAACTGAAACCACCTAAGAGATGAAAGAGATCACCATCATTTTCGATGGCCGCCCTCTGGATCTATAATACTACAAGTACAGACACGTATTGTAACTGAAGTTCAGCTGAAGCTCGATTGCTAAAATCAAATATTAATCATTCAATGTCAATTACTCACGAGTCACTACTCTGTCTCCACGTCTAGATATTGGTATCATCGATACAACGAATTATGAATTCCAATACATATTGAGGAAGATTTACTAGATAAGATAGAAGGCATCAGTCAGGACTTGCACAAGCAAATTACCACCTGCTTTCTAAATCAGGATTACACATGATTTCATATAACTTATAAGCAAGCTCCAAATAACTCTATGAATATTTAATATAATACAGAACATAGAAAGCATTAGGAAGGACTTGCACAAGAAAATTACTACCTGCTTTCTGAATCAAACCATCAATCTATATAATTGTCCTTTAATAATTCATTGCATCATTCTACAAATAGTCACCTTATCAAATCTTGTAAGACATTAACCGGTGTTAAATCATAACATGGGCGCCGCCATCTTGAAAGGGATTCGTTTACAAAAATGACGCCCTCTATGCTCACTGTTAGTACATGCATGGTGTTACCAGTAGCAAATCTTATGGTACTCAAAAATATTTACTTGACTCTTCGATTTTTTTTAGAAACATGTACAAAGAACTGCCTCATAATATTAAGTAAAGCAAGGTTAGAAAATATAAACTATCCTAAGAAATACTTCCCCTAGCAATTAACCCAACATGGTCACGCCCAACGTCATATCACTTTTTGAATAAGGTGCACACATGAATGTAAATATTATTTGTCTGAATGTGTGTCTCTGCGAGGTCTCTACTACACTACGGTTCATGAACAATTGCACCAATTCACTACTTCGATCCTAGACACAAAATAAACAGTATTTCCCTGCGTTTGCTCATCTAAATTAACCTTAATTCTACATACCGGACATAAAGATATAAGGGACCAGGCTAAATCTGAGAGTTGGCTTAGGAAAACTCTCTAAAATACGTCAGGTGTTGGCAAACGCGTACAAGACTTAGTGTGGAAATGAAGGCGTTGGCAAACGTACTAGACTTAGTGTGGAAATTAAGGCGTTGGCAAACGTACAAGACTTAGAGTGGGAAGGGGTGGAAAGAGGTGAACTTGACTCGCTACATCTTTTTCTGTCAGGGACTAACTAACCCGACTAAAGTAATTCGTAAAACTACCACCTGTCTAAAAGATCATTAAAAAAAAAGGAAACACACACATATAACATCCAGGTCAACATTTCCAACTTCCAACATATATATACATCCATGGTGTCACAGGTTATTTAGTACATTAATGAAAATATAATTGTTTATAGAGGTGTTTAAATGAAAAAATAGAGATTGATTATAACAATGACTGTAACATGTTTAATATTAAAAACAAGTTTTATATGAAACAGGGCCCTGGTGTTCAAATTTCTAGATGTACAAACTACAATGACTACATTTCAAATTGACTGTATGCAAGCTTCTCGAACTTGTTATGTCTCTTGTTCTTTTCTTTCGATCTCACTCTCACTGACGCTCTATCGTTCCGTCCTAAGTATCTCCAGTGTCATCTACTGCTACAGAGAAATTCTTGTATTCATGTCGAAATCAGTGACTGATGTTTGACATGTGTTATCTGCAGTTGCAGACAGAAGGGGCGACCTTCGGGAAAGTCGTTAGCCATGTATTAACGAAATCTACGGAGCAGTTTTTGCACTGATGGTTCCTTCATCAGGGAATTCTCTTGGCCATGCGTTACTTCCAAAACACTCTTTGCCTGAAAAATAAAATAATGAATTATAAAATAAACAAATAAATAACAGAGACACATTTGGCACCAAATTAACTTCCTCCTTAATCAGAAGCAGAAAAAGCAAGGAATAGTTGAAGGACAGTTTGAAGGGATAGTTGAGATTTGGTATAGAGGGCGCTACACAAAATAAATATTTTGCGAGCTAATGAAAAACTGAGGGATAAATTTGAAAGAGCATACAATTTGAATGACAAAATCATCTTTGTTTGATCAAAATCGGTTTAGAGACGGCTGAATTATTCACAAACTATAACCATTTCTTATATTTATGGGGTGTTGGGCCCCACAAATATCCGATAACTTTGAACCAGCCGTTGAAAAAACGAGATAGGGCCTTTTAAGTGTTATTCCAGCCAATGCCAATTTTGGATTTTTCGTGTTGGTTATAATTCACACAACCAGCCGGCCTGTGTATTGTTATCATTAATTAATTAATAAATTAACGGTCACCACATATTTTTTTAAGTGGAGCTGAATTTGTATGATCTTATGTAATCAAAATTTCACCAGAACTTAACTGTCCCTTTATAGTCCAAGTCCAATCCAAAAATATTGTTTGCTTTTAATAAATGCAGAAAAACAAGAGAAACATAGCATAACAGATTAAAATCGGATAACTAATAAGGAAGTTATGCATTTTTGAAAAAGTATGGAAAAATGGAAATCACTACGCAAATTGCCAATTTGGTTATCAGTTTGTGACGTCATTGCCTCACTATTAATCAATTGCCTGACTATTTTATCCCATTAATTTCCCTTTTTATTCCCCAAAACTTGATTTCCCTATGCCTTTGCCACAGGTTATATTATTTGTATCATATTGCGTGCATGACATTTCACAAAAGCTTTTATAAAATACAATTTTCTGAATATTGTATATTCATAATTTTTAATTTTAAATAAATTGTTTATCAAAATTCACATTTTTCATGATTAACTGAACAAAAAATTACTCTATATTACTGCATCCAGTCATAAACCTATCACTATCAATATAATTTGGATGCTGGTGTGAAATAATGAGATTCTTAGGAAGAAAATAGGAAATTTGTATTATCAATATGGAGAAAACAATTAGTGGATAGTGAGGCAATGACGTCACAGACTCATGAGTGAGTTGCCGATTTGTTTAGTGATTTTCAAAGTTTTTCGTGTCATTCAGAATTCATAACTTTCTTATAAGTTATCCGATTTTGCTCAAGTTTTTTTTGGATTGGTTTGTGTGATATTTCTGCTTCTATCGAAAGTAAATTATTTCTGGAGTGGACTTCCCCTTTAAATAGAGAACAAGAAAGCAAATGGATGATATAAAGGGATACATTATTTTACTGCAAGGATTAAAGTAGATCAAACTCCTTCCTTATGGATTGAGCACCTGTGCATCTATTGTCCTCAGTAGCTAATTTATATCAAGGCTTTTGACCAGGGGCGGCCGAGCGACTTCCAAAGTGGGGGGGGGCACCAACAAAAAAGGGCACTTTCTGGAAAAAAGGGCACCTACATTGGGAAATCTCAAAGCGAAAATATACCATTTTTTAGACATTAATTGGTATATACCCCTACATTGTGATTACATAATCAAGGATGATTTCATTATTTTTTTCTCTTCATACATCATACAAGATATCGCTTAAGCATCATACTGTACAGTTGGGTGTGATGTCTGAATATGCATTTACGAGCGAGCGAAGCGAGCGAGAAAAATTTTAAAGATCTGTGAGGTCGCAGTGCGAAAAATTACATCTTATAAAGAGGAAAAAAGCCAATCGTGATGGGGTTATAAGCACATTCTCATAACGGAAGACTGAAAATACCTTTGATAAGTAACATAATTATATCATCTTTAAATGCGAGCGAGCGCAGCGAGCGAACTTTGGGGGAAATTGCTCTTAGTCGCTTTAAATAAGGGGCACGTTTAATGATTAAATGAAAAGGGGGCAATTATTGAAAGGGATAAGACACTTATTAGAAAAGAAAAGGAGCACGTGTACAAAGGATAATTATAAGAGGTGAAAATGAGGCATTTTTTCACCTGAAAAGAGGCAATCACCAGTGATGAAAAAGAGGCGTTTACGAAAATGGGAAATAGGCATTTGTTGACGGAAAAGGGGCACCCATCAGATCTTGATAGGGGCATTTATAAGTAAAAGGGGCACGTATCATTATTAAAAGGGGAATTATCAGAGGTGAAAAAGGACACTGACCAGATATGAAAAGGGGCACTTATGAAAGTGTAAAAGGGGCACTTATAATAAAGGAAAATGTGCATTTGTTGAATGAGAAGGGGGCACTTATTAGAAAGGGAAAGGGGTAGTTATGAGAAGGGGAAGGAGCCTCCTCTTTTTAATGGGGGCACTTATCATAAGGAAAAGGGGCACTTATTAGAAAATAAAAGGGGCACATATTAAAATGAAAGGTGTGCTCATCCGAGTTTAAAAAAGGGGTAGTTATTACAAGGAGAAGGGGCACTTCTTACAAAGGAAAAAAGGTGCAATTGTCAAAGTAAAAGGAGCACCTCTCAGTTTTGAATAGGGCAATTATCAGAGGTGAAGGGGGCACTTATCAAAAGTGAAAAGGGGCACTTCTCGTACCTGAAAAGAAGCACTTACTAGAGATTAAAAATGGCACTTATTCAAGATAATTTCAAGATTTATGAGAATGGAAAAAGGACACTTATTGCAAAGGAAAATGGGAACATGTCGAAGGAAAAGGGGCACGTGTCAAAAATAAAAAGGGCACTCGTCAGAGGTGAAAAGGGAGAAGGGGCACGTTTACTAAGTAATAGGGGCACTTGTCAAAGTAAAAGGGGCACTTTTCCTATGTAAAAAGGGGCACTTTTGGGGTATCTGAAAAAGTGGGGGGGGGGCACTGTGCCCCCCCTGCCCCCCCGGGAGAACCGCCTCTGCTTTTGACACAGTTTAGATTCTCTATAAGAATATCCCGTAAGCAACGAACTTGGTTAAGATGTATTGTGATTTTATGTGCCTTTTTCAGACAAAACTACTACCGCCGGTATGAAGCTTAATGTTCATGAAACCAGGGTGGGAAAATGGGATCTGGGTACCTGAAATTATTCTGGATAATTTCATTTTGTATCCTTTAGAACACCAACATCTACCCCCCCCCCCCACCCACCATCCTAAAGATGAACCAATTTCTGTAATTGCTTAATAGCAAACATTAATAAATGCATGAATCTACTTTTCTACTCCACTACAAATAAAAGATAAAAGTTGTCAAAACAGCTGAATGAAAAGCCCCAATAGAAAAGATCAGTACAAATGAAAAAAATCCACCATTGTAGTTTCCGGACAGTCCCACCAATCTATAGGAAGAATAGTTAGTTACCTCTGTGAGATACTTTCTGGCCTCCTGAAATCTCTTCAGGTCAAGCAGTACTTGACCCATCTGCAGGAGGTGAATCCCAAAACTTGGGTGGTATGGTCCATAGTGATCTCTGTAAAAATGAATATAGGTATATCATACAAATACATAGTCACAAACAAATATGGTTTCGCTAAATTTACAAAATAATGTGATACCTTTACAGCAAGTTTATTGTTCATAATTATATATAGCAGTTCAATTAACGAAATGGGTACATTTTCTGCTCTGAGGGGAAGATCTGCATAATATATCACTCATTCTCAGTCTGATGAGTGTTTAGAAAAGTTCAACTAATGTACTATTGCGCCTGTAAATGAACAGATATTTAGTCAGTTAGTCCGTCGTGATTTAAAAGTATATTGTTTTTCAATCACACTAATTGCTCTGTATGTGAATGATCGACATGTACTCTCACCTGTATGGTTCTGTGTTAAGTTGTCCCATCTGAGCAGCTTTTTCCAATGATTGTCTGATAATGCATATACCAAATGCTAGATCTCTGACCTCCACCAGGAGATGATGATCGACTGGAAGACAGCTAGAGGAGTGCATCGGCTTCAGGTAGGGCTCGAATTTCTGTAACACTTTGGTCCAATGTAAAAATTACATCATTAAGGAATATAACTTAAGAGAATTAACAAATGATTAGGAGTGTTTTGACAAATTAACAAAAATATAATGACTGAAATGAAGTCAGTGTGTTAAGATTATAGAGGAGTGAGCAAAAGAGAGAGACAAAGAGAGACAGGGAGAGACAGGCAGGCAAACAAAATAAAATAAAATAAATAAGAGCGAGAAAAGGACAAAATGGAAGAGAGACTAGTCGAATTTACTAAGACAGATATTAGTATGATGTTTACTGTGCAAATACCAAAATTAACTATTAATTCAAGTGTTACAAAAGTAAAAACAAAATTTAAAAGGTATTTAAAAAAGGGGGACCCATTTAAATCATTGATGGGATCACATATGGTAATTGTGCTTTCTAGATGTACTCCTATTCGGAACAAAGGATATCTTTTGTTATCGATGCAAACTGTATTTCCATCTCGATTTCCTCTTTGGATTTCTCTAGACTTCGGACCTCTTCAGCTAAACCAGCATCCGGTTCCAATGCCTGAAGTGAAAAGAAAACTTTTTAAGAATTGGAATGTAAAACAACAAAGGAAACGATCTCGGCGGTCTCGCCTGCATTACGCAATTCGATATGATGAAAAATCGAGGTTGGAACATTATTTATAGGGAGGGTGGCCCATAAGCAGGCCCCCCCCCCAAAAAAAAAAAAAAATGAAAAAATGAAAAAATGAAAACCTCTGAATCTAATCAGCATTTTTAAGTGAATATTGCCTAAGAATCATCAGTTATTTACAATTATTTACTATAATTTGTACCAAGATTGATAATTTTAACGGAATATATGAACAAATAATAAAAATTGATTTATTAATTATAAAGTTGTAAAAACATAATCCAAGTCTACTGGCCAACATGACCTTTGACCTGGACCTTGTGACCTGGAATTTGCGTCATACGATTTGTGATACTTAATAACCCTTGTGTACAAGTATCATGGAATTTGAACACACGCTTTTAAAATTATGCTAAAAATTCAAAATCTTGATGTTGATACCACAACAAAGTCTAAGTGTGCAGATCTTAAATTACATTTGACCTTGACTTTGTCACCTAAAAGACTAATCACATGATTGATGATACTTGATAACCCCTATGTTCAACTTTCATGGAATTGGAATGTATACTTTCAAAATAATGATACAAATTCAAAATCGTAACCTTTTGTTAAGTTTTGATGTTGATGCCACAACATAGACTAAGTTTATTGACCTGAAATGACCTTTGACCTTAACTTAGTGACCTGAAATTCTACTCACATGATTGGAGATACGTGATAACCCTTTAATCTAAGTTTCATTGAATAAGAACTTATACTTTCAAATTATATTAAAAATTCAAAAACTTAACCTGAGGTTAAGTTTTCGATGATGATGCCACAACAAAGTCCAAGTCTGTTGACCTGAAATGACCTTTGACATCGACTTTGTGACCTGAAATTCTACCCACAGGATTGGGAATACTTGATAATCGTTTGGTCTAAGTTTCATTGGAGAAGAAATTATACTCTCAAAATTATACTAACATTTCAAAAACTTAACCTCGGGTTAAGTTTTTGATGTTGACGCCGTCACCGCCGTCGCCGTCGCCGCCTATAGGCTATTTTCGCAAACTCATTGCGGAATTAGAATCTGCGGTTCGTGTGCAAAATCGAGAAGATACTATAGTAACAGTTGGATGACCGCTGAGGCCCTGAAATCTAGAACGGGTTTTGGCCAAATCTACGGGCGTTCTCAATGACGCCCCAAGTGAATCAAGTGCCTCGATACAAAATATTTCATTCACCTGATAATAATAATAGTATTTAAATAGAAAGAATCCAATCTGCATACATTAGTTGTTGCAACACTTAATACATGCAGTTTGCATTCTGACTATTGCGAATCCTAGACAGGTGAATGAAATAATTTGTATAGAGGAACTTCACAAAGGCGTATGTATTAAATTTGATTACATTACGAAAATGGCCTGTTCCCTTCCACACTATACAGTACAGACGGGACTACACGACTAGCACAACTTGTCTCGACCAAGCCACAAAACGGTTTTTTTATCAAATGTCAACAATAATTTATCATCAAGTTTTAAAACAATTCATGTTATATCCATATTCATGTTGTTAGTGTTCAGAAACAATAATCGGAAGAAACAAAACTCACCGAAGAGTCATTCGTGTCAGGGGCGGATCTATGGGGGGGGGGGGGGGGGTTAGGAGGTTTAAATCCCACCTCGGGCTGGCCAAGGTGCTTTCTACCCCCCCCCGAAATATTGGTTGGCACTTTTTTCAAATTGAAAACAAATTTTAATGCTCCCTACCCCCCACTAAGCGAAATATTGGTCGGCGCGATTTTTCAAATGTCAACCCCCCCCCCCCCCCCCCCACCGCTCACGCAATAGAAAAGAAGATCCGCCCGTTAAAATTCGTCATCAAAAGTTCATCAGTTGATAAACTCAGTTTATCAAGAAAAACTAAGTTTATCAATGATAAACTCAGTTTATCAACGGATAAACTGAGTTTATCAGATAAACTCATAAACTGAGTTTATCATTGATAAACACAGTTTTTCTGATAAATTGAGTTTATCTGAGAAAAACAGAGTTTATCTGGTTTTTACACAAATGGCTTGCCATATACGCGCGCTGCATGAAATAGTCGTCACACTACATATCTCGCCATGACGACTTATACTTTTTGGGAAGTCGACTTGGTGAGATAATTTATGTCGCTATTACGAGATGAACTTTTTTGTGAAGTCGACTTGGCAAGATAATACATGTCGCCATGACGACATGAACTTTTTGTGAAGTCGACTTGGCAAGATAATTTATTTCGCCATGTCGACATTACCTTTTGGGTAGTCGACTTGGTAAGATAATATATGTCCCCATGACGACATGTTATTTTTTAGAAGTCGACTTGGTAAGATAACTTATGTCGCCATGACGACATGAACTTTTTGTGAAGTCGACTTGGCAAGATAATTTATTTCGCCATGTCGACTAATAAAAGTTGATAAGTCGACATGGTAGGTTAAATATCTTTACATGTCGACATGATATGGATATTAAGTCGACTTGACAAGATGAAATATCTCGTCATGTCGTCAAGTAGAATGGCACTTTAACGCTTCCGTAATTATCCTTATCAGGTGAAAGAAATATTTTGTATCGAGGCACCTCACAAAGACGTATGCATTAAATTTGGTTACATTACGAAAATTGCCTAATGGCATTGCAAATGCAATACCTCCGTAGAGATACGTACGCATTCACCGAAAAGCGAAACCACGTATTGTATCGAGGGCGGTCTGTGTGCGACGGCCGTAAACCTGAGTGCTCTGCGTCCGCGAAGGTCTGTATGTTGCTGAGCGAAAACTCGCTTATGTCTCGCTTTTTGCTACGCAGGCGAGACAAAAATTGCTTGACCATAAGAACATTTCGATCTTGCACAGAAATGCATAGTGCAAGTTATGTGAAACAATTTCTATATGGACTTTGGAAATCACTTATTACCTAGTGCATTTACTAAGAAAAGATCCATGGAAGTATCAATGGCCTTGGTTTATGTTTGCATAAGCATATATGGTACTTGAGAGTGACATTATTCAAACTGTGAGTAATAATAGAAAGTAAAGCAGTGCCGTGGACCTTATTATTGCCCAATATAGTGCTTCACTACCTTGAACATTGGAAGTCATAATGGTGCACACTCATTTATGAAACGAGCCCTTATCCCTAGACCATCAATACAATTCAAGTTCAACGATTTATAGTAATTTAGAGTAGAACTACCTGTGCAGCTGGAATCTTTGTGATTTAACATTTGACTAGCGTTAAACAAATAATGAAACAGTAAAAAGTAAAAACTCACATTGATTTCTACGATGCATTTCACGCACTTGCAGGTGAAGTAATGTAGCTTGTCTAGCAAAACCTGTCTCTTTTTAGTTGGGCAATTGACGTCAGTGAAATAGCTGATTGTACACTAAAATTAAACAAAAACAGTTTGTAAGGATCATACATTTTGAGCACATGTAATTTCTATAGTAAACTGTCATGTTTGCCAAAGTCATAGAGTTGCTAGATTCTTTTTCATATGACCAGACTTTTTTTATCAACAATTCTTTTTAACACTGACCATTGTGATCTTCACAAGCTGTGACAAAAATCTAAAGAGGAATAAGAATATATATCATCTCCTCATAAAGTTGAAGTGTCCTTCATTGCAAAATAAAACACTAGTGTATCTTTGGATTCCCAAATGGAAACTGACCCATGTAGGTGTGCTGATTAAAATATTATAAGCACCGGTAGACTAATCCTGAAATGTTTATGGTGAAGTTTAAGTTGGTAATAAACCTGACAGAGGTGATATATAGCAACAGTCAGTGAACTTTCTTTGAAAACCATTGGGATATTTTTTCTCTTGTGTGCAAATCCGGAACATCTAAGGAACAAAATAAATTTGGTATTTGAGAATAACATGTGGTCTTACCTCTTCTCCTTCTTTGACATCTTGAACAGTCTTGAGTTGTAGTTTCCTCCCATCAAACACCAGTGCACAGTTAGGAGCGCAGGAATGGTTCACCATAGATGCTCTAAAAACGGATACATATACAAGTTAAAATAGACACGAATGACACATTAATTGACACAAACCAAAATATAAAGGAAAGTCAATGTATATGGGATTTGGGAGAGAAAGGTTACTAGTTATTATGCTAATGGAATCATGCCTAACATACAAGGACAACATACAATCAGTAAGTAGTAGAGCAGTGGTCTTGTAACCGGGAGGTCCCGGTTCAAAACCAATTCAATGTGCTTGTTCCCTTTGGTAAGGCATTAATCCTCATTATCAAGTATCTTGGAGAGGACTTAAAGCAGTCTGTCCCATGGTTGTTTACTTACAAGCATATACATTCTTTCTTAGAGTCAGGTAAAACAATCATCAATCATAGTAACAAAAATCACCTGAAGTATATCCCAATTGCAACGTCCATCATCTGACCAAAATATCCATAATTTATTATTGAAAATCCGTTGCAGAGAGTCGTCCCATACATCTTCAACCAGCTGTTTGGCTCAGCTGAGACATCCTCTCCAAGGAACTGCTTCAATACACACAACAAGCTCTCAAAATGATTCCTTTTCGATTCATTCAGCTTCTCATGGTTGGATTCCAACTGGTCTACGGTGGTTGGGAAACAATCCTCATCATCCTGAGTGCATGGAGCAGACTTTCTATGCTTCCGGATGAGTTGAGACAGAAGCTGAGCTACATGTAAGTCTGGAGGCCTGGGATGTAGTTTCTTGAGTGTTTTGCAGTCTTGCTTGTGACATCTTGCCCAATCTCCTTTCTGCACGGGGTACAAACATCAAAATACGAATGTAAGCAATAACAAAGGACATTCTAAATGAGTCTTAATATAATATAGCCCAAACTCCATGAAATGTCACAATGATTAGTAACTTAACAAAAAATCCTTATATATGCCCCGAGATGGAGATATTTTACTAAAATATCTCCATCTCAGGGAAAATATTATTACATTTTTGAATGTTTAGAGTTATTTTAACACACTGGGACATTGACTGCTTGAATTCTCTTAATTCCATACAGACCATAATAGACTCAATTCAGGAATCATTCAGCTATGGGTAATTTATGTTGGAGGGAAACAAAACAAAAGATTTGTTTTTACCTGACATGATTTATTGCAGTAGCTCACATAATTGCAACTGGAACACTTCTTTAAAGTTGAACTGAAAGCAAGATGAATATTGGAGTTGACTTGATACTTAAAA
The DNA here is from genome assembly GCA_035222895.1 of Strongylocentrotus droebachiensis. Lineage (NCBI taxonomy): Eukaryota > Metazoa > Echinodermata > Echinoidea > Camarodonta > Strongylocentrotidae > Strongylocentrotus > Strongylocentrotus droebachiensis. The sequence goes on from JAVYIG010014335.1 coordinate 29,401, forward strand.
TATATTCAAAACAGTGTCAAACCTAAACGAATGTCATTAAAATATAACATGATGCAGTACTGTACTAGATAAAAGGAAATACCTTAAATGCAAATACAAGAGAAACTTTATTAAAAGCTACAAACTTCAAACAAGTCATGTTGACTCTTTTCTTAGTTTTGTGGAAATTGATGAAGTAATGCTTATACAAGTGTAGTTTTATTTCAAAAGTTAGCATAATAATGATTAATTTAATCATTTAAATCATTATTAATTTTAGACTTCTACTATATTATCACCATGATCATAATTACGATGCTTAATTAAATCATAAACATATTATTTGATAAATATCATTTAATCTTATTAACATATTGTCATTCAAGTAATACACTCAGTGGAATTAACCTAATTGGCCAAGAGAACAAAATTATATATAAAAAGAAAGCACATGGATTTCAATATGTAGGACCCCTAGTTATTGAGCCATAATGGCCCTATCACTTTTTACTATCACATTTTAAAGGTACTATGTCCCATTTGCAGGTCAAAAAAATGAAAAGGGTAAATTTCAACGGCATTTGAAAGACAATACTTATTTAGAACTTCCCTCAAAACAAAAGGGTTTGAAAATGGCTTTTTGTGGGAAAATAACGACCATTAGTTGGCGAATCGACATAAGTGATTGCAATCACCTAAGCAATAGTCTGATTTTCAGAGCCTTGTACGCTGCACCAAGATTCAATCTTTTTTTCTTTTTTTGTGCCTCTTATGAGATGTTTATTTACATTCAAACATCAAAATAAAATTGTGAGAACAAATACAATTGACGCACAAAGTTATCAATATAAATCACATATTTTTTCTCAACTATACAATTTTTTGCTATTTTTCATCTAAGGTGCTTGTAACAGTTTTTTTGGCGACCCCTGGTCTGACTTTTTAAGCTCCTGATTTCCAACAATTCTATTTTTGATTTCTCTTTCAAATACGTATCTTAGTTTGAAACGGTTTTCATTAAATCCATACTTATTCCGGGTAACTAACATTTTGTATGTACACCAGAATGCGGTCGTTGTTACAACGTCTATCTCTCTGTCAATATTAATCTTAAGTAAACAAGAGATATCCACGACAAAATCAATATTAAATGTGAACTTCACAACATGTTTGATATAATCAAAGAAATTCTTATTCTGTTCACATTCGATAAACACATGCACTATGTCCTCTATGACATCTGCTTATCCCCATTTGTAAAGATTGTTTCTAACAGGTAGTATATTGTACAGCAATTTAAAATTGAACTCCCTTATTTAAAGCGATGTTCCCTTGTTTATGTTAAATTCCTTTTGAACACGGAAGACCAGTCAATATTTCTTTGCAGTATACTTTCCCAAAAAAGACAGCATCTATTGTTGAATGTATGTTTACAAGATTGTAGAAACGTTTGCTGCTTACGTCACTGATGATAAGTAAGGACACTCTTCCAAATTTAAAATAAGGAATTCCAAGAGAGTGAATATAATATACTGGTTCAGTTTCTTCCTTTGTAAGATCACTGAACCATATCTTTGGAATAGCTTTCTTCAATTTAGTATAAGCGAATACAAACATTTGCTTGCTTCTTTGTGTCTCAATGCGTACTGATAGGTCTTTAATAGACAAAAAATGTCTTACTTCAAAGAGGTCCTTTAGATAAATTATTCCACAACCAAACCAATCTGCGTAAAACAAAGACTTCGTATTAAAAACAATATCCTTGTTATGCCATACTATTTGCTGATGAAAATTGTATCTTGTACAGAATAGCTTTCACTACAAGTAAAACCTTTCACATAATTCCAGGCTTGTAATATTTCTAGGTAGAAATCAGGGAGCTGCGACTTCTGGACATCGAGTAATTGATGGTCATAGACCTAGTTACAGTTTAAACAGAAGATTTACGCCACCGAGCAAATCAAACCAATAATTACACATATCTTCCCATGGACCTTTACTGTCATCTAATAATCTAACAAGCCATCTTAAACGAAAATTCAGTATCTGTTTCTCAGTAATAACCATACGTAATCTCCCTTGGCTATAATCTTGAGTAAGGATGGACCTTTTTACCTTGTCGATTTTGGACTTCCAAATAAAATTGAAAACTAATTAATTTAATTTCTGCAGACACTTTGGTGGAATCGTGTTTACCATCATTAAATGAAGTAACAGTGATTCTTCCAAATATTGTGAGGTTTCTGCTTCTCCAGTTATCCAGGAGTTTCTGTAGCTTGGTCAATTTTTTTCCCAACTCAATTTTGTAGCATAATATAAGTCTGCAGATATAAAATAACCTAAGTACTGTACAAATTCTTTTGACCAACAAAGATCAAGGTCGGAGAGAGACCACCTTTTCTTGTCATCTCCATTCCAGAAAAGAACAGTGTTATCTATATTTAATTTCGGGCTTGTGACTTTTCCAAATAAGTCAAATTCATCTATTATATTCTCTAGAGAATTTGTATTTCTAACAAAGAATAAGGTGTCGTCAGCATATGGTAAAAGTTTAAGTGTAGACTGGCAACCTTTAAAATCAAGTTTCTGGATGATACTATTTTTCCTTACTCTATTGGCCATGAATTCAGCTGCCAAAATGAACCTTTAATATACCGAGTTTGGTTAGGGTCAATAATAATATGCTTAATAACTTGTTGTAACCTACGTGCTAAAACAGCTGCTATGATTTGTAGTCACAGTTCAGGAGTGTTATAGGCCTCCGATTCTTCAGGCTTAAACGATCTTCTTTCTTATACAATAATGTAATGAGTCCTTTCCTTTGAGTATTGGACATAGCTTCGTTAGCATGACACTCATTCAAGGCATCCACAAGAATCAATCAGTTTAATTTTGGCCATTACAAGTGAGTTATTGATGTAGACAAAATGCTCATGTACCTGTTACAGCTCATTTTATGTATGTTATTACCAAAGAGAAAAGATGTCAGTCAGTCACTCAATAGTGTCTGACAGCTAGGGAGGTCTATAGAAAGTAAACGTGTATCCTGCATAACTTCTTAAATACTACTTACTAGGACACTGCTAACGTTTAAATTTCACAGATATGATATAAGTACATGACATATTCATAATTCCTGCAAAGTTCTACATAATTTGATGTTGGCTGCAAAAGGGACATAGTATCTTTCTTTAACAAAATCAACACCTTCGTTTGAGGCAAAAATCACAGCAGACCCCCCTTGTGCTCTTCTTCAATGTATATGCAAATGGCAATTCTTCAAGGATAAATTGTCCCCTCGCAAATTTTGAAGTGAAGACCAAACTTCGCCCACAAGTAGCTGATTTCACAACACGCACAGATTCCAAAGGCATAGCAGACACCGCCATTAAAACTTATGAAATTGCTCCTCTCAGCTCAAACAGGCACGGGGCTGCAATCGCTTTCAATAAGAGGCGAATGTTAATGTTTCATTCAGCTATGCAGTTGTATGAGTATTTGTTTTTGTTTTTATCGAGTGGGAATTTCCACTGAGTCATTCATAACAGGAAGTATTATGTTAACCTGTGCACTTAAGTGATCCATCCGTTTAGGCCTAACCAAACCGTTCACCCACGCACAAAAATTGTCATGGGGTGAATGACGCTTTTTTAAAACTTTTTTGTTTAAATTTCTTTCACAATTGTATTTGTTTTTGTTTTTATCGAGTGGGAATTTCCACTGACATTCAGAACAGGAAATATTATGTTAACCTGTGCACTTGTGATCCTTCCGCTTAAGGCCCTTTTACACTTTCACGGATCGCATCACGGATCATCCCGGATCTTAATCCGGGGTGTTCCGGCGTGCGACACCACGATTTCTTCTCGATGCCGGTGTGGATACGTTCCGAACTGGGTGTATACACGGGCAAGTACGGTGTCTTCACGGACAGACAAGGTAGCAACGCGGACCACGCCGGAAACGCATACGGAGCTAACACGGATTTCAAGGAAGAGCACGGAGGCTACTGGGTACTTTTACGGTCCTTACACGGAGGTGTACGTTGTCTATTGGGATATCTCCGGAATGTTGACGGGTGACTTGAGCTTGTAGGCGCTCATTTGATATACGGAATTTCAAACCCGGATGAAACCGGTGTTAATACGGACCTCCCGGTGTCTCCACGGACTGTCCCGGATGTATTCGGCGGCTACACGGAGGTACACGGTGCCTACAGGGAAGAGGACGGATTGTTTCATCCGTGAACTCCGGGATGAAAAATTAAGCAAGCTTAATTTTTTCCCCGGATATGCCGGTACGCCAAGGATCACGCCGGATGCCTCCCCGGTGTATACACGGTAATGCCGGAGATAACACGGATGATCCCGGAGCGACGATCCGGGATGATCCGTGATGCGATCCGTGAAAGTGTAAAAGGGCCTTTAGGCCTAACTGAACCGTTCACCCACGCACATCTCACCAGTCCCTCTCGTTATAACAAGTCAGGGCCCTGGGAAGCGGGCGTGCTGGGGGTGCTACGAAAAATATCATGGGGTGAATGACGCTTTTTTAAAACTTAAAAAAAAAAAATGATTTCACAAAATCCTATTGGAAACAGCCAGAGAATGGGTTTTATGCCAATTGTACTTTGGTATTGTGCATGACCAATAAATCAAACTGAGATTGAAACTGATCATCGAGGAATTTGAATGCATTGTGTTATCGTTTGTTCAGGTAACTCCTTCTCTCTGTTAGCTCTGTGTGCACCCAAAAGTCTGACATTATCGGCGGTCCCCCCCCCCCCCCCGATAACAAAAAAGTTCCGGAAAGTTATTTTGATACAACCCCCCCCCCCCCCCAAATAGCCTTCCCCGGACTGGGAGACCCTGGGATTGGAAAGGATGACCTGAATCCCCCCCAAAAACCATGGACATACTATTAACAATATATTTGTCACACCGTATCCGGACATCTACCCCCTCGATATCCACCCCCGGATAACCACACCCAGTAAACTACCCCCTAGGACAACTACGCCAAAGGACAACTACCCCCTAGTGCAACCAACCTCTAGGACGACTAACCCGGGAGAACTACCCCCCGGACAACTACCCCTAGGACAACTACCCCTTGACGACTAGTTGTCCGGGGGTAGTTGTCCTAGCGGGTAGTTGTCCTAGGGGGTAGTTGTTTGGGGGTAGTTGTCCGGGGGTAGTTGTTCCGGGGGGAGGGGTTGTCGTCCTAGAGGGTGGTTGCCCTAGGGGGTAGGTGTTCTAGGGGGTAGTTAACTGGGGGTGGTTATCGGGGGTTGATGTCCAGGGGGTAGGTGTCCTAGAACCCTGTCACAAACTTCATTCTTGTTCTCTTGTCTTGCTTTGCGTTTTATTTAGATGATGCTTGGGCTTGGTGTTGAGGAAGCCGAATCAAAATGCTTATGCACTTAGATTCAGATTTCATTGTCCACCTTAAAAAACACAGAAATTTGGCTTTCACTGGCATAACAATGAATAACATAAGAATACATACATGTGTAGTTGTGTACAAAACAAAAACATCAATTAGATAAACAGTTGAATAAATTCTGACAAAAGTAAGAGGAGATAGCAGAGTAAGATGAGAAAAGGAATGAAGGAAGCTGAGCAAGAAAGGACAATTAAGAATGTAGGTAAGGGGAAGAGAGAATAAAAACAACTTGCATAAATTAAACACGCTATTATGACTCCAAACATCTGCTTTACTATAGTTAAACGGTAAAAAGGCGGAAAGGCAGCATTTAACTTGGCGTTAAAAAAAAACATTCATGTGTATCAACCCATGGGTTCTTACAAATAGGCAAGAATCGGTACGAATTCATTCACATATTACACATCACATAAACCATTATCGTTTAATGTTATTGTTGTAACAGGTGGATGGAATTCGGAATGAAGGACTGCCTATAGCGACATCGAGAAGTTTTGGGAACGAACAGACGAATGGCAGAACGATTGTAAATAAAACAGGTGTGAATTGGGTGTGTGGGGGTAATGCATTATATTGTGAACTTTTAGACGAATGGGTTTCTCATATAACGTACTAATAGGGAGGGGTCTTTTTGAATTACTCGTTGGGCAATTTTCCTTGGTTTTTCTAGCTTTTTGGTGTTTTGCTTTGAGAGCATGGGTGTCGATCCCGGGGAGATGGGGGGGGGATATATCCCCCAATATTTCAGGTGGGGGGGGGGGGGGTGGCCTGTACAATCATCCCCCCCCCCCAATAATTCACCATAACAAAAAAATGAAGAGAAAAATTAATGATGAGAGCCCGATGAGAGTAGTTAATCGTTATTACTCGCAAGATGACCATCAATATACACATTTTGCTATCTCATTTTCATAATACATACATATATAAATAGAAAACGAAGTAAACGAGACAACCGTATATTAGACAAGAATAAATTGAATTCTCGCTCATACGGCTTCATCAGGAATTGATGAATTTATTCCAATTATTCAATCAACAGCATCATAGAAATGCAGTGCGCCAAATGCAAAGCCGCAGCGTTAAAAAGTAACGAGCTAAATGTTGAGCGCGAGGCGCAAAAGTGCAAACAAAGAAGGAGAGAGTGGGAGAGAGAGAGAGAGAGATAATGAGAGACAGAAAGGATAATAACCCAGGTAGCAAGCCCATGTGGCAGGCACGTAGCCACGGGAGGGGGGGAGCAAAAAAAATCCAAGATCGGTTGATTTTGTTTAACCCCCTTTTTTTTACCTCGATCGATTACATGTATGTGCCCCCCCCCCCAAACATCATACTCCGGCTACGTGCCTGCCATGTGGGACCCACATGGGTCCCATATTTTCTGAAACATGGGCCCCGTATGAAAAACCACCTGGGGGCTCTATTATATATATCTATATTTCCTAAAACATTTTTCAAAACGCGCTAAAAGTTACAGTCGTGTATTTGTTTAACTCTTTCAATTTGGGCATTATTGCCAAGATAAATTTATCAGCCAATTCCTCAATATAAAGAACTCTTAAAGGTAAAGGAAAGCATCTGAGCAAGAATATCACATGACTTTTGGCCTGTTCAAGCTGAAGTGATTTTTAAAGCTATGTGGGGTTGATGATGCATTTTTTTTCATAGTGCAAGTAAAGTAATAAAATATTGCATCATTGACGAGAAAGACGGTTTTGTCCAAATGGCAGCATGTAGGAGACGAAACTTTCAGATACTCAGTATCTATTTTGTTTTATTGTTTTCATCCATTTCTTTGTTTATTTATGATCTCTACATGTAAGACATTTGAAGAGCATTTTCCGAAAGTAGCAAAATCTTTTGATAGCAAATGGAGATACTGATATACATTTTCCTCTATTTAAATTGAACAAAACTATTAACCTAAATTACGAGAGAAATTATGAACACATGCATCTTTTAATAACAATTTTCCATAGTCACCTAAACAAAATCGGGAAAATAAACAGTTCTTTCTTCAGTTACACACATGGATCTAGTGCCTCTTGAAAATAGGCTCTTCGTATATGCATAAACAAGCAATACAACAGAATACTCCAGTTTGATATTTTGGAGAAAGATTACTATGTCACAACTTTTCTTTTTTTTTTTTTTTTAATTGATGTAAGGGCATAAGATAGTAAATGTGTTTTTGAAGGTTAGAATGCTATTAAGTTTCAAGTTTTGTTTATAACACCCTTCCAATAATAATGCTCCTTCTAAGACTGGTTATAGTTTTTGAAGAAAAAATAGTGCTCTGGTCATGGTCTTAGGGGAATATTATGCTTATATTTTAGAGAGTATCTGGTATGATAAGTATATCTGGGTGAAGAAGGAGATAAGTAGTTAAGGATGATAAGAAGTTTGTTATTTGGTAGTTGGAATGTAAGTTTTATATTATGTTTTTAAGAAACAGATAGTTTGTATGAGATCAGTGGAAATTTGTTGTCATTTTGAGAACCAAATTTTGCATTAGTGATATTCTGTTTCATTGAAATGGGTTTCCCGCAGAAAGGATTCAGTTGTTTAATTAAAGAAGGAAGAGAGTTAAATGAAGAACCAAAAGCAATATGTTTTTCATTTACTAATGAGAACTATGTTTTTTGAGATCTCCTTACACAGAATATTGGAATGGGTTTTTCACGTTGAATATTGTTTGGAGACATCAATATTCATAAAATGTATGTTTCTATCAGCAGGAAATAAAGAATTTTCTGTCTACATGAACCTTTCTTGATTGCTTATTAATGCATTTGCCCACTGGTAACATAATACTTTCACAAGGTGATATCCCTCACCATTGGATTTGTTTGGGTAATGTCTACATTTCGTTTAAAATAGATGATATCAGTCTGGTAGGCCTACACTGCAGGCAAGAGTCAAGACTAACATTTAGCATGTTATTAATTTTATTACCACTCTTATATTCTCTGAAATGTTATCTTTATTGAGGGTGACTTGAAAAAGTTAATAACTTGGAAGGTTACAAACAAACACGATCCGTTAAAAAGCAATCAATATCTGAGAGGAAATATTATTGCATGTATATATTGATATATATCTGTATATTATATATATCTTTACCATGAACTTGAACGATTTTTTTTATTAAATCATGTAATGTTCGATTTTAAATGTATTATTGCATTTTAATGTTTTTATCAAACTTTAAAAAGTCACAGAATTCAGCCTTCGAGCTGCGAGATGATTTTGAATAAAACAAACCATTTATAATATAAAGGAGACTTCAGGTCACCAGTAAGTGTGGCATCTCAGGAGATACAATGGATAAATGCTGCAATGATTAGGAACTTTTCAAAATGACGGAAGTAACAGTCATGTCATAATTGTGGAAAATTTAGCTGTTCCAAAACCGAATTTCTATCCATAGATCTAGATCGTAAACCCAATACAAGATTCAAATTTTTATGATCATTACCCCCCCCCCCCCCCCACCCCCACACTCAACCACCCAGGAATAGGAATTGTGTATTGTGACTTTCGTCTTCATAAATTCATTCATTACAGGTGATATGCTGTTCAGGGGTCTGCTCGCTATTCATAAGGACCGCTATTCATGACGTGGAACTTCCCATACCTGAAGGACCGCTATTAAAAAAACGAAAAGGGGGTCACTATTCTTAAAGAAAACAGGACCGTTTTTCATAAGGACCGCTATTCATTATGTGAGATGAGGGTCACTATTCATAATTCACATTGAGGGTCATTACTCGTCAGGACCGCTATTCATAATACGAAATCGGGGTCGCTATTCATAAACATGAAGAATGGGCGCTATTCATGAATTACATTGGGGGTCACTACTCATAAGGACCGCTATTCATAATACGAAATGAGGGTCGCTATTCATAATACGGATACTAATTCTCGTATTATGAATAGCGGCCCACTTCTTCGATTGTGAATAGCGGTCCTTGTGAATAATGACCCTTATGAATACTGACCCTTTTCTCAAATTATGAATAGCGGTCCATCATGAATAGCGGTCCTTACGAATAGTCGTCTTTATGAATAGCTGTCTTTATGAATAGCGAGGTAACCCCTTTATGGCAACCAGACAAATTATTATACCCAGGGGTCATAGAAACAGAAAGGAATCAATCGAAATTATGCCCCCAAAAATGTAATTCATCAAAATTGTAAACAAGTAAACGAACAAGTCAACCTTCTTGAAATCCAAGGCTTATCATACATTTATGCTGCAAACAGTCACAGATTTTAAATGGTTTCCTGGCAAAAAGTATCCACCAAATCGCATTTTACTCACGAAATAACCCCCCCCCCCCCCCACCTCCCCCCCCCCCCCCTCATATTTGCCGGCTGGGCCCGCTCCTGCTTCCCTGCATCAGCACACCCACTTTAAGAAATAAAGAAATTCTTCTTTAAGCTGACCCAAAGTGCGAGGCAGTTTCCACTCCCCGTGGGATGCAGCTAGATCATTTGCCTGTAGGCCACGGACTGGATCGCGACTGCCATTAAATGTAAGATCAGACCTTCGAAGGGTCAATTGATCTTATTTTGATCTGAAAAATGTCAAGCGTATAAAAGAATCAAAATCAGTTCGATAAAAGACATCTTTAAGTCCCCAGCGGTATGACAAAAACAAGTATATTTAAAACCGAAGACGTGTTCATAGTGTCATGACCTCCATTCTTCCCTCACTCTCGGTGCCATTGCCACACATTTTTTTTCCATTCCATTTCCACCTCTTATATGCTACCATTTCCACTTCACATGGTTCTATTGTTTAGTTCTCGTTTATATTCAGAACGCCTAATGATCACCCTTCCATATTGGTTCTTCCTTCTCACTGGGTTCTTCCATTCTTTTGTTTCTGATTGGTTCTTTATTTATGATGTCATTTACGTTGTTATCTGTTGAAATAGATTTATCTTTAATGATTAAAACCAGTGCAACTCAAGATCTCATCTGGTCAAGACTGTATTTTATTTTCGTCTCCTTTTAAATATACTTCGCTGTTTATTTGAGAGCGAGAGTTTATAAGTTGAATTTAGCAGGAGTTCAGTATTTGAGAGCAGAGTTTGAGAGAAGCAATTTCATAAGTTTACACTTATGATGGCGGAGTCTGCTATGGAATCTGTGCGTGTTGTTAAATCTGCTACGTGTGGGCGAAGTTTGGTCTTCACTTCAAAATTTGCGAGGGGACAATGTATCCTTGAAGAATTGCCATATGTATATACATTGAACGCTGATAAAACAGGACTCTTCTGTAATTTCTGCCTCAAGGAAAGGTATTGATTTTTAAATTTTGTTAAAATGTTTTAGGAGTCCTACATATTGCAACCCATGTGCTTTCTTTCTATATTTGTTTTCTTTCACTAAGAGTAGAAAATCATACATTTCACTTGAATGATATTAATTAATCAATCATAATTATAATAATAATAGTTTGCGAACATATTCGCAAAGTCTTTTTCTATGAAGGTTCGAACTCTAAGCTGGTGCTTATTGCATTGAAACATTGAAAAGTTGCAGTTTTCATATTTCATGTTTGTTTTCACAATATTCAGACATGACACGAATTAGCACTGCCTAAAGATATATATACCAGTATGCATGCTGCGTACATGCCTCAAAGGTCCCTAGCTATGAGCACACATAAAAACAATTATGTGTAATACAGACTTGTGATTACAGTCACTAACGATGTCATTGTACTTTGCGACAGCATATTGTTGTTTTTCGTTACGTTTTTTTGTTTCATTATGTCATATCTGAATGAAGTGTTTACTTGACATACATGCACACATATCATTTAAGTCACCTGTGCTAACCTTGTCCTCGTCGTAGGGCACGTGTTCTATTACAGGAAACCTGTGATGAGGTAGCGGAATTGTCTAAAAATTCGGCCGTTCCCTCTATAAATTTATCATGTACACCAGGTCCTCGTACTCGTATTATAAAGTGTTGCGATTGATTTAAATCGATCGCAACTTGAAATAAATTGCAACTGTGTAGGACATAGGAATTATGATTAAAATCAAGTTGGGATGATTCAAATTAATCGCAACTTCTTTAAAGATGGGGACCAGATGTCTGGAAATTGAACATTGTGCGCTGAGCAGAATAAAGCACTATGTCACAAGACCTTATGGTATACGTTACCAAAACGTTTCTACAGAGCTTAGCCACCAAGCCTACACAAAAACTCCACCTCTGAAAACGTGTACAAAATTTTCTGGTACCGTAAACAGTATAATCAGTTTATGATGTGTACCTGGAAATAATCAGTTAGACTTTGAGTCAGTAAAATCAACAGGGAAAAACCCACGTCATCCTCAGCAAGACGAATACACACCTGTTCAAATTTCAAACGACAATCCATCTCCCAACAATCATGTCAAGCCCCAGGTTTTCGACATGGCCGAGCAGCTCAAGTAACATACAGAAACAGCATGGGAGTCATCATCAAAGCTACTGCAGTTGCACACCTTTTCGACCTCCACCCATCACCACGGGGTATTTTACTAAACCCTAAAATCAAACTTAAAATTGATCCAAACGATTTTAAGGGCCTAAAGTTGATATCGCCTAAAGCTGTTTCATTAAATAAATAAAATCGATTTCAGCTTTAATTTTTTTTGTTTTTTTTGTTTTGTTTTTGTTAGAGTGTGATCCATATCAGTTTAAGATCAATTTGATTCTTATTCATTCCATTATTGATATGCTATGTTCAGCATTCATTGGTTGTACAGGCTTAAGTGTCGGCTAACTTCAATTTGATCACGAATTTTTTTTTTTTTTTTTTTTTTTTTTGGGGGGGAAACAAGTCTTTGTTTGTTGATACCAAGTTTTTTTTAAATCATCAAATTTAATACCAGGCATGATCAATACCAAAGGCGGCACTCAGGGATTTAGTTTCAGGGGGGAGGGGGGAGGGGTGGCAACTGGCCCATTGTTTTTCCATGTACTTAAGTGTTGGGCTTGTTTTCTCCTTACACATTCCCTTTTACATCTGATTATAAATATCCCTTTTTATTTATTACAAGTGCACTTTTCCTTCATGCAATTTTCCTGTTTCACTTTGTTTTAAAGTTTCTCTTGTTACTGTTTTCTTCTTACTTTTAGAAGTGTCCCTTTTCCATTTTGTTGTGTGCTCCCTTTTACTTTATTTGTCTTACCATATTTCCTTACAACTATGTGCCGTTATTCCATTCATATACTCTCTCTCATTAACATACACCGACACTCCCATC
>JAVYIG010014336.1:0-42098 GCA_035222895.1 Strongylocentrotus droebachiensis
TATGATGATTATAATAATAGATGTTATATTGTACATGAAAGTGGTCTAGCTATAGAACATATACATTCCTTACTATAATTTTCCTTTGTGGTTCGTATTATGTGGCCTGCTATGTTTTAATAATTTGTATGTACTATAGTTCTGTTGAATGAAGACATAATACCATCAAGGCAACAACAAAATAGCTGAATACCTAGGGGGCAAAACCTTAATTTGGGGGGTTTGGTCGGGATGTTGTAGGTCGGTCAGTATAAACATGATCAGAGGATCTTCCTGCACAATTTCTAGGTGGACTACCCTGACAATATTTTTCTGGAAAAAAAATAGTCAATAATTAGAAGATAATTTTGTAACAGAACATCATTTGACCATGCATGTGGTATCAATGAAATAAAATTAAATTATCTACAAGATGATACCACATTCATGATGATTGAATTTATTTTACATAATAATAATAATAATAAATAATAGGACTAGAAATGCAATCGTGTCACAACGATGTGCGTGCAATGACGCCGTGTTTCTACGTGTCGAACGAAGGAGCTTCTCTCGGACTATCCAGAGCTATTTGTACGAAGTCTTTAGCTTCTGTAATATTGGAGACAGGTAGGGCGAAAGAAAGGCCTCAATAGTGACCTTGATGGGATGGTAGTGACTATGCCTACGATGTTTGAAAGAAATTGGGATAGGGGGAAAGACCCTAGAAAGGGCTCGCAAGCACTGCGTGCAAAAACCAATGTGATTAGTTGCATGTTCGTCATTGCAATCAAGATCGTTCTTGGGGTCAAAAGCGTGAACCCGATTTGCCCCATAGACAATGCGTGTAATGCATGGGCGGAATCCGTACAGGATCTGTATTATGACCGGAGTTAAATTGTTTTTTCTCTCTCTCTTTATGTCTCTTTATTTGCTGTATATGGTATCATTGGAAAGAGAATTTCATGGTTGTTATTGTAAACTAAATTGTAAATTGTAAACTAAATCGAAACATGTGATGTAAAATAGATTTAAAGGACAAAATGGCGTCTTAAATGGCCCCCTTGACTAATTTCAAAAATCCGTCCACGAGGTGCCCTGTGTATTGCATCTCGAAATGTCATTGCAAATTTTAAAGGAAAAAAAAGGATGTTTAGGGGGCGAAAAGTAGTCTGAAAAAAATGACGTCATGGCCGATAAGTGTTATAATCGGGCGGAATTCGTATAGTGACCCTTGTTCAAATGCGATTTACTCACAATTTTCTGTGTAAACATATACCATACTTGGTATCATTCGAAAGGGCACTTCATTGCGGTCAGTTTGACACCATTGTCATCTGCACGCAATGTACTGCACGCATTAAAGGCGCTATTACGTAATGCATAGCAAATTCATCATTTTTGGCGATAACTTTGCGCTGACGTTATTAAAATTTACCAAACTTGGCAGACAGTTGTCACGTATATGGATACATGTGTCTGCCAAGTTTCATTGATGTAGGTATAACGATCGCTATTTTAGAGCAAGTTGAAGTTATTTCGGAATTTTCTTGAAAATGGCCAATTTGGAGAGTAATTTTCTCAAATTTGGTCAGTGATAGGGTATATAATTTTGTATATGGCTGGAAAGGGCATATCTTCAAGTATCTAAATCCAAAAAAGGGTACGGTTCTGCCAAGCCATAATGGAGATACGGCCACAGAAAGAAAGCCAATTCCCAGAACTTTAAAGGGCGCTATTTATGTTTTGCAGAACCATTGGAGCATGAAATTTGGCACGGCTATGTGCAATTGTGAGATGAAGATACTGTAAGATTTAAATATAAAAAAGAATTTATGTGTGAAAGTTATGGCAGTTTTAGAATATTTAGGGGTCAATTTTTCAAGAATTTGAGAGATTTTTGACGGAGTCGGTTTCAGATTTAAATTTTGAGTACGAAGATGGCATTTTGAAGGGCAGGTTATGCGTCGCAGATTAAAGAACATTTCTTAGACTATCTAGAGGAATTTGTTAGAAGGATGTAGGATCTAGGATAGTGGAGACAGGAAGAAAGAAAGAAAGGCCTTAAAATGGACCAGAAACGGACAAAATGGCGCCTGGACGGTTATGCATGAGTGATTTCGTAAATCGAAGAATGTAGTGACCTTGATGAGATGTTAGAGACTATGCCTATGAAATTTGAAAGGAAAAGGACATGAGGAAAGCACCTAACTAGTAATAACAAGAACTACGTGCAAAACGAAAGGGATTCCGGACGACAAGAAGAAGAAGAGGAAGAAGAGGAAGAAGAAGTAAGAATATTAATAAGAAGAATGTGAACGAAAACAAGGCAATGACGAAGGTCGTCATTGCAATAATTATATAGCACCAGTATCCGCCAAGCTCTGACGCTCATGGTGCTTTACGCATATTACCCTGGTCGTAGCCGAGCTGCCAAAGTAACTAGTGCTGAATAATATCAGGTACCCATTTACACCTGGTGGAGTTATTTCTCCATATTTCAATCACTTTTGAAACTGAAGAATTAAAAATATATAGAAAACCTTCCTAATATTAGTTGAATACGATCTGAAAATTACAGGTTCATTGATTTTTATGTAAAAAAATGTATAGCGTAGTAAAGTTCATTTTGGACAATATGCACAGACCAGTTCCTTGATGATACGTTTAACGTGCGTCGTCATTGCCGCATATCTGTCAGGTTTGCCCTTGCAACTGAAACGTGAATCATCTAATTGCATTCTATCCTTTGTCTTAATGATTGAAGGGACAGTGAACGGTTGGGCTGGGCGATGGGGGAGACACAAGTGGCAGGGGCAATTCATAAATTCCCCCCAAATTAGTAATTCTGATTTGTAATTAATACAAATTGTGTAAGGTAATTGTAGAATCTTGGTTTTTGTATGACATGGTCAAATAAAACATAGAATCCTGTCTGGATCTACAAATATTTTAATGAAGTTCTATAAATGACTAATCCAGAAAAACAGAATATTCCGGATTATTTGTAAGGGTTGGCAGGTATGTAATATTAGTTGAATATGATCTGAAAATTACAGAGGTTTTGCTTTTCATGTAAAAAAAGTTATAGCATAACAAAGTTCATTTTGGACAATATGCAGTTTAGTTCCCTGATAATACATTTAATATGAGTCATCATTGCCGCATACCGTATGTGTCAAGTTTGCAACTGAAACGTGAATGATTAATTGCATTCTTCCCTTTTTCTATAAATGACTAAACAGGGTTGTTAGCAACATCAGAGAGACAGGAAATCAAACATTACAAGTACATTTCAACTAATAGAATGATGAAGAAACTATCAGAAACTTCCTAACCAGCTTGAACCTTTTGGTATGAGGTAGGAATTTCAGTTGCAGGTTTGAGGATGTAGTAAGTTTTGCTAACTCAAATCAGAATATTTTTACTCTTAGCAAACTTTTGGATTATTGATAAAATATTATCTAGCAGCTTATTACAGAATTTCCATATGTAATCATCAGGCATCACTATGGAGCAATCCTGAAGATTCTTCTCAAGGACTCTGTATTAAAACATTACCTGATGTAAATATAAGAGAAAGTGAACCAATAAATGTATAGTTTCTTATACTAGTTCCACTTTAACACTTGTAGATTAGAATAAACCTTAATATAATGTAGCATAAATTTTGTTCCATCTTGTGTTTTGGATCACAACACTTAAATCGGATTTGCAACCTTTTGTGATGACTTTACATGTTTGTTACATCCAATGCTCCTGTTAATCCAATACTAATATACCAATTACCCCCATCTCAATGTTGTTTTATAATTGATATAGGTATAAGAGGGGTGACATTGACCAAAGCAAACTCATACTAGATGAATTTCAGAATTCCTGGGTCTGTCTTTTAAGATCTTACAAGAATTACAAGAAAGAGTGAAAGTTTGCCTGCTAATGTAAAGTAACATTTCAAAGTTTAGGTTTATATGAAATATAAATACAGTGCAACTATTATTCAAATGATACACCCCTCTATATTATAGGTTCCTACAGCAAGATGAGTAACCTGCCAAGAAAACGGTGTGGCAGATAGTGCCATGTCCATGAAGCATGTGCCTGCTAAGAAGTCTTCCAAAGATATGAGCACTGATTACACAAAATGCATCATATGCCAACAAGAATCTGTGATAAGCCTATTCTTCATCCAGTTACGTGTGTAACAACATATATGAACAAATTTAAGGCTCTTCGCATTCTGGTCGGTCAAAGTTAAACCCTTATGATGTTGTAGATGAGCTGGAAGCTCCTCTTTTCCAGCTCCTGGTCTGTCCACATTCCTCATAGAATCATCCGCGTAAGGTACCGAGACATTCTTGAGGAGCTTGGTGTCGATAAAGGAGATAAATACCGGGCGACCATCTTGAAACATACATTACATGAATACTATGGGTCACATATTTTGGTTCTCAATCAAACCAAAGGTTCAGGATTTATATGTGCTTCCACATTACCACTTGGTGACGCACTGAAAAAACTGAGGCGCCTAGAAGGAGATGATATCGAGGGAAAACACCATACACTCCTGCAAGCATCAAAGATTCTTAGAGCAGATTGTGAAGTGTAAGAAAGAGATGTGTGAGAAAAATTCAACTGAGATTTCATTCACATCTGCATACAATATGGTTCCAGACTCACTCACTCTTCAGATGGCCATGCAGACTGAGGACGTTCTGCTTATGTGGCGCCTCGGTAGAATGATCACAACTTCGCAACTGGTGGATGCTCCTAGAGTTTTAGAAGCAGGACTTCCGGGCTTTTCCTCATTCCGTGCTGACCTCCATCCACATAGACAGGCTAGAATCATTGGCTATCTTCCTCTGATCCCATCTTCTCCAACTGACCCTACTGTACTAAAGGAAATGATGATTTGACTTGTCAGGACATCACATGCACGTGGTAACAAATACACAATTATAACTGGAGATCAGGCTACATATGAGCTCGCTGTAGCCATCAGAGACAAGCATCGTAGTGAGTTCAGCAATGTGGTCTTACTGCTGGGTGGCTTTCATCAAGCTCACAACTACATGAAAGCAGTTTGCAGATCTTTAGGGCGGCAGGTGCAGAAGATTTTCTTGTTGCAGCTGGTCTGTGCCAGGAAGGGGCTGCCAAGAAGATGTTTGGTGATAAAGCCGACTATTACCAGGCCATACATGCCCTCAGAATCCTGAGCGAAACTATGTGGTGCCTCTACTAGGAAGCATTCTAGACATGATGGGCAGCAGACAGAGAAACAGATCACTGGCAGCCTGAGGTGGAATCTGTCTTGAAAATGCTCTATAAAAAAGACATCACTGCCACTGAAAAGTTGCAAATGCTTCAGAATTCCCATGAACAGTTATCAGCCCTTCAGGAACTTTTCCCAGAATCAATGGTTGATCAACCAACAGCAATCTTCTGGTCCACCTTCCTGATGTTCTGCATAGATTTAACTACTACCAGCGAGAAGCTGACTGGGTAGGACATGTCTGTGAATCATATTGAATGATACCTTACCTCAAAGCAGCAGGGCATTACAAATATGGGCAGCAGTCTCTGCCTCTCTATCTTGATGAGATGAAAAATCTTCCTAAAACAGCCCCTGATGTACATGAAGCACTTATGGCGGGTGCATTTGTTGCAAGGAGAGCAGATGGCAAGCACAATTGTGTTTCTCCTGACATGCTTCTTGAACAGACAAATGCAGATGCCAAGTAAAGAAGAAAGCGGTCATGACGGAATTACACCTAACCCCGCCGCATGGATAAAATGGGTTTAAACAATTAAAACCCATCACATCTGTCTCTGCACAGTAAATATCGATGCTGCATCTTCTTTCACCCAGCCCTAACAATGAATCTGGTGTATGTCGAGTAACAAGGGACACAGAGATGGTCATCAAGGTAATGGTAGCAGTCGAGACGAATCCATCCAGTGCAACTACAGCATCCCTGATAAATGTGTCAACTGGGCAATGAGCTGATTGCACAGTTTAGGACAACTTGAGCAGTGTTAAACAAATAGGCGTGGAGGCACTGTCTCAATCACTGTCCAGTCTTCAGAAGAAGACAAGTATTATGAAGCTGAACATGTTCCACACACAAAACAAGAAACAAAAGAAGTCTGGGCCCACAAGAGCTAAATCAGGGAAGAGTGATGAAGTAACTGCTCTTCTGCGTATGACACAGATCATTGCTAGTGATGGAGAACTAGAGATTGTTGACTTGGTGAGAACCCCAAGGCAAGGGCCATCACTGACGTTGTATCCAGAGAACTAATCAAGGAGGTATTAGGGCCATCACAACATATATTAACACCTCAGCAAGTGATGACTTCAAGGAGTCTGATCTGGGCAATCTCAGAGCATACAAGTTTTTGAACAACAGATCTATACTCTCCTAAGGCTCCTCCCCCCCCCCCCAAACAGGAGACGCATTTTTTTCTTCATGTAAAGAGAGCTGCATGCCCTTGCAACGATGATGAATAAGAGAGCACACATTGCCAAGCCTAAAACCCCACCCTGGACAGAATTTGGGTGGAATCTGGATGATCAGCACGTGCTTCCTGTTTGAAGTACCCATCAAGCCTGGCCCGTTTCAATGAAGAAGGCTATATCATGCGGATGTACTGAAGGGTGCAAGAAGAACTGCTCATGTGCTAAGAAGGAAATACTGTGCTACATAGGGTGCCGCTACCAAGGACTATCAAGCAAATTTAGCAGGATGCAGGACATCGAATACGACATCAGAGCAGCGAAAATCAGTGACAGTAGCAGCGATTAGGAATGAAAAACAGTAATATCAGAAATAAAGAATATAGGTAGTCGCTTTAAATGTAAATAACTATGATGTACCAGGAAATCGAGTTTGTCGACAAATTGAATAACATTCTTAAAATGCAAGTTCATCTCTTATTTTCATCTTAATTCCCTTTTCAATTAGATATCATCATCATCAGCCATATTTTTATTTACATTTATGCAGGTATGTGCACTGTGATTTTAGCCAAAAAAGCTGTTGGCCTGTGAGTGGCAATTTTAAAAATAAATGTCATATTTGATTCATATTACTTTAGAACATTCTCCAAATTGATTCTTTGACTTCACAAACTTTGGTCCGGAATCCAATATACACTACAGACGGTTGTATAGTCAAAACTAAATTGTAAAAAGAAACCCTGACATGATGCAGAAATTTTAAATTGAGGTTAATGCAACATGTCATGAACGTAAAATCAGAAAGAAGTTAAGTGAACACTAAATATAATTCAAGACTTGGCAATAAAAACCTTTTCTGATAGGCTTTAAATTATTTAAACACTTTGCATGTATTGACTCCCAATGTGCATTTCCCATTCAATACTCAAGTTTATTATGGTTTATCCCTAAATCAAACATTCAGGGGCAGCAATATCTTGTCATGGCAGGAATGGGGGGGGGGGGAGGGGAGGAGGTGGGGGGATATTTAAGGAAGTTTGGCAACTGAAGGGGGAAGGTTTACCCCCCCCCCCCCTCTCCCACTACAACTTTGTATTTTGTTGTGAGAAAATTTTGCAACATCCTCGTGTAAATCTTACTGGGAGGATGCAAAGTGACAGAATGACAAAAACAATACACATTTTAGTTTTTAACTTTTACATTCCTGACCCAACTTAATTTTTTTTCTACAACTGTAATCACAGTGATTTTTCAAATTTTCAAGCGATTGATGTTCTGCTTCTTGACAAAGCGCCCCCTTAGGCTAGACTACGGCATTACAATGTGTTTTTTTCACTCACCTTGGACTTGTTTCCTTCTTTAGCAAGAACTGCATAGAAGTCACTGTGCAAGGCAGCTCGAAGTAGTGTAACATACTCTAGAGAGGGCACAGAGCATATAATCTTCCCCATATCATGTGATATAATTGGTCCAAATTCTCCATTTACTCCAAGATCGATCTAAATCAAAAGCAAAAACAAAAACAAAACAAACGAAAAATTAAAATATGAGAAAGTCAGAGTCCATTGATAAAGTTTAAGACCACCTCAGATTTTGTTGATGCTTCTGTCACTCGGCCTGCATTAAGAAAGTCTCATTGAATGATTACAGAATGGTTACTTAATACAGTGGTCGATATCATCAGAGTAGT
Organism: Strongylocentrotus droebachiensis; assembly: GCA_035222895.1. Taxonomy (NCBI): domain Eukaryota; kingdom Metazoa; phylum Echinodermata; class Echinoidea; order Camarodonta; family Strongylocentrotidae; genus Strongylocentrotus; species Strongylocentrotus droebachiensis. The sequence goes on from JAVYIG010014336.1 coordinate 8,130, forward strand.
GCTACGAAACCTATATGATCCCAAATTTATTTGCAAAGGAAGGCCTGCTATAACATTTTATCTGCAATGCAGCATGGTAAAGGCCATTTTTAAAGGGCCCTAAATTATTCCATCCATCAAAATTAAGGGTTACTCTGAAGTCTGAGCATCAAATGATCAAGAGGACTGGTTGCAGCAAAACTGAGGTGTAGGATGCCATTTCAAGCAGACAGTTTATTTTCCAACCAGAAAAGGGTTGGTAGTCCAATAAAACTAATTCAAATAGTTGACTGTTGATATTTATCATATGCCTATAGTGATGGGTATATGAAATGATACTGCTCAAGTATTATCATAATGTATGTTTCACATCAACCCCCCCCCCCCCTCCCCTCCACTACAACAAAAATGGACAGTCAATAATCATCATTGCCGGTAGTATACCCACTTAAAAATATCATTAGTGTAAATATTGTATTAAAGACATCTCCTTGAAGACTTGTGCAGATTTGTAATGCTTCCTTCTCATCTCTTTCTTTCTCTCTTAAATGTTGTTTTGTGTATAAATTATTTGAAACTTTATTAATTTGATTTTGTATAGTGCTGGGTGCTTTGCCTATTTAATGAGCTATTACATTTCACCTTTGACCTACATACTCAGAAATCGAACTTAGGCTGTACATGTATTTTGATACCATGTACCTTCATATTAAATTTCATTCAATTTGTCTAACATTACTCAAGTTATCGAATGGAAACCAGATTTGCATATTTAATGAGCTATGACCTTTGACCTACATATTCTGAAATTGAACTTAGGCTGTGTTTTGATACCATGAACCTTCATATCAAATTTCATTAAAATCTGTCAAACAATACTAGAGTTATGGATCGGAAACCAGATTTGCATATTTAATGAGCTATGACCTTTGACCTACATACTCTGAAATTGAATTTAGGCTGTGTTTTAATACCATGAACGTTCTTATAAAATTTCATTAAAATCCGTCAAACATTACTAAAGTTATCGATCGGAAACCAGATTGTATTTTTTCGCATATTTAATGAGCTATGACTTTTGACCTTTGGCCTACATACTCCGAAATCAAACTTAGCCTGTATTTCGATATCATGTACCTTCATATTAAATTTCATTAAAATCCGTCAAACATTACTAAAGTTATCGATCGGAAACCAGATGTGTAGTTTTTCGCATATTTAATGAGCTATGACCTTGGACCTTTGACCTACATACTCCGAAAACAAAATTAGCCTGTATTTTGATATCATGTACCTTCATATCAAATTTCATCAAAATCCGTCAAACATTACTGAAGTTATCAATCAGAAACCAAATTTGTTACGGACGCACGGACGGACGCACGGAAGGACTAAGGCAGCGTTACTATAATTAATCTACATCTGCACAGTTCAACTTAAGTTGATGCAGTTAAAAATGATTGAGCATCCCATTTGGCTTTTCATATATAAGTCATTTGTAAAGTCATGCGTAACTTTACGAACAGCTTTATGAAACACCCCCCTGGAGTACTGGTTAAACATGATCTGAAATGTTCATATCATGTGAATAATATTGTCAAGCGAGCAAGCACAAAACTATACATGCTCAGAATATTAAACAGATTCAAACTTCCAGCAAATGATCGAATTTGTCTACTGTTCTTACGTTCGGCCCATGGTAGAATACTGTGCCCCTGCTTGGCCCTCTGGGCTAACTGAAAACCAAAGTAATCAGATTGAAAGAATCCAAAAAATGAGCATGCTGCCTTGTGCTTGGACTGCACTACTGTACTTACCAACATGCTCTAAAAGAATTGGAACTGCCCACTCTCAATGAATGACGAGAGAAACTAGCATTGAGTCTTTTCAAAAGATTCGGACCAGCCCATCATCAAACTTTCACCACAGGCTTCCTCCCTTGCGATCAACTTTATATTGTCGATTATTGCAAAATGGACAAACCTATTCCGAAGTCTTTTGTAAAACGGAGCGCTACAAAAGAAGTGCTCTCCTGTACCTCATCATAGGCTCTGGAATTTAAATTTACAGTAAAAAGGGGGGGGGGGGGAGAGGGAGCCATAAATAAATCTGTTGTGCAATATACTTAGGTAAAACTACCAGCAAAATCCCATGATCCTCAGTTTAATGCGTTTATCTAGTCATTATTGTCAATTATGTAGTGTTAATTAGATTATTATACCATACAGAGGGTATGTGGCACTGTTTTTTAAAACTATGACCAAATAGCTAAATGGCCCTTTGAGAGCCTGAAACTTTACAAAGATAAAGAATTAGAAATCAGTTACAACTTTTTCTTGTAGCATTGACCTAGATTGACCTCCCATAGCTTAATGAAAATTTTTCAACGTTGCTTTATGTGCATGAGGTATCCCTGAACAGCAAATTGTTTACAGAATTTTGTAACAAAATTGACATACCTTTTTGGTTGGAGCCGAAAAAAATATATAGCCACAAACAATATGTTTTTTTTCTATTGATGATTAATGAGCATGAGTGGATCTTAAAGAAAGTTAACAGTAAACTGAATTAACTCGTGTATTTTGATGGAACAGTGCAATTGAAAATGGTGTTTCGGACGTTACATTTTCCGTAAACAATGTAGACCCTCATTTAACCCACTAGAACAATAAACTAATGAGATTGTATATGGTTTGAATAAGCTTATTAGTTACTCCAAGTCATTAAATTAAATGAAATTATCATTTAATTATAGTAGCGCTTATATTAGAAATACACTCAAAACTTGAAAAAGTTGTCTCATTTTCCTTAAACAATTTTGTAACGTCCGAAACAACTTTCAATGTGAAGTAGCAGAAAATATATGAACTGCAGGACCGATCTATCGTAACATTTTAAAACATTTCATGGCGGCTACCCACCAAAAAAAAAAAAATTGCAATACATCACTACAATACTATAGTTAAAACCAATTTTCCGTTAACAGTTTTAACGTCCGAAACAAATGTAACGTCCGAAACAAAAAATACCAATTAAATGATGATAATCCATATTTTAGGGTATCTGGAGTGAATTTATCATTATGAAATAAGTTATTATAAGTCTTAGCACAAGTCAAAACACAAATCAGGTCTTTCAAATCCAATAATTTTGTGTAAGCTCAAGAAGGGTCTTTCGGACGTTACACTATGTGATTGTTAACACATAGTTTGCAAATTTCAACTAATTTTTGATCATATGTGCAAGTTACGATTTCACAATGCACACTCCTGATAAAAACTATTTTGATAGTTTTGTTAAGATTTAAATATAAAAATATGAAGAAAGATGATGCAAAAGATCAAATTTTCTGTATAATATCTAAATTTTCTGCAAAATTGACTTTTAAAACATAAAATATTGAAGCCACACTACCATATTTACTATTGTATTTTATGTAATTTTAAAACATGCTTGTAAAGTGTGAACAATCCAGCCATTGGCTGCTAATCATATTTTGTTTTATATCATGGATAAATAAATATCAAATACCCATTCCTAAAATAAATGCATGTCTGTAAATGCCCGTTGGGTTTGCAATTGAAGGGGAAGTCCACCCTGATATTAAGTTGGTTTTAATAAAAGCAGGAGGAGAGAAACAAATTATTGAAAGTTTGAACAATATCTGATTTAAAATAGGAAAATTTTGAATTTTAAATCGTTTTTTAAATAATTTTTTGCTCAAACTGTCACTGACCAGTTTTTCTTATTTTCTGCTTCTATTCAAACCAACATAATATCAGGGTGGACATCCCCTTTAAATAATAATACTTATTAATATATGTAAGCTATCAAATTTACATCTTTGTGTACACCGAGTCCAGTGAATATATAACCTGCTATGGTGTGTGCTGTTGTGGATCCGTCTATTGCCAGATATGACATTCCACCCCTCGCCAAGGCTGCAGTATCTAGGTCCTGACTCTCAAAGGATACATCAACCAACAAATGTACATCCGAGTACTCTCGGATGATACCCTGTACCATGCATTTCATGACATGGTGTGCGATGGTTTTGTCCCGTGACACAGTGAAGTACAGGAGATACCTAAACTCTTCCTTCCTAGGCAGTACTACTTGCTCAATCAGTCTGTTGAATTCATTGTGATCTAATTCATACAGGGAAGCAAGATGGACCCCAGCCATGTACTCCTGAAAGAGTTTGTGTGGAAAGAAGATAGAAGACTGTAGAGACATACTAGATGACAATTTTTTCTCCTGAGACAACACCCCTACTCTGCAGGCTGTTTCAATGGAGTCCGAGCACTGTTCAAAATCACCTTCTTTGAAACTAAGGGTGTTTTCTTGTAGCCCGATGAAAGCAACTTTGGCAACTGGTTCCATGAGCTTCTCAATTTGAGAACGAAAGGCTTGGCTGTCTAAATCTGTGATCTCTTTCTGAGCATAATGCACCTTCAAGAATTTAAACATTTCATCAAATATTTGAGAAAAAGTTTGTAATGACTTCAACTTTTCTTGTTTTTTGTCACCAAGTTCTCTCCACATAAGACAGACCATAGCTATGAAGATAGGATATGGGGCCATATTCTTAGATATGATGTCATTGTCCTTGGTTAATTGGATAAGCTGATCTGCTTTGACCCTATCATCTTGAAAGTACTTGTGAATGTAATCCTCCACATTCTCCTTGCTAAAACCTTCCACACGCAGAAAAGTGTACTGTTTGCTCAGACTATCATCCCATCTTATCTCTTTGACCTTCCATGGGCGACTTGTCACCAACACCGGGCAAGTGGCAAGTTCATCTGAACGAAGAATGTCTGTAAGTGGAATTTCACCTCTCTCTGAAGAACTTCCACTTGCCTCTGCACTGTTGACTCTTGGCTGCGAAGTGGCACTTGATGACTTTGGCTGCATTAACTTTGGTGGCTTATTGTTGTTCGTCTTGGATTCTGATCTTGCCTTGGTTTGATCAGCAGACTTTGGCTGGTGACATTCTGACTTTGAACCAGCTTTCCCTTCCTGTACAACCTTGCCATCAAACTCATCTAATCCATCAAACGCAATGAATACATCTTTTGGATTTGAACGGATGTACTCAGTGATTTGGCAGGCTGTTGCTGGGTTGCCCTTGGAGAGATACGACTTGACAATCTCACCAATCGTGTATTGTTTGGCTTCACAAAAAGGGACAACAAGTACCCACACAAACTTTTGGAGAGCAGGACTGTCATTTATCCAGTCCCAGGCAATCTTAGCACAGAATGTTGTCTTTCCTGTCCCAGCCTCTCCCTGAACCATGATCCGCTTGGGAAACTCTCCATTGACTTTAAGATCAAAGAGAGCACTGTACTCAAGTGGTCGCTTACGTTGTCGATATTCCTCTTCCAGGACAAGGTTTGTGTACATGTCGCCAAACTGCACAATGGAAATTGGGATGAGAGGATCAGCTCTGATCTTACAGAGAGTTGTTCGGTATTTGGATCTCAAATCATCTGCACATCTCTTGATCAGGTCAGGAGAAAGTGGTTGGGGCTGTGATCCTGGCAATCTAACAGGTGCACCTTTAAAATTTAATAATACAAGTGTGATAATTTTTTTTGAATATCAAAATGTTTTTTAAAGAATATTCTGAACATATACACATGAACATAAAAACAAATTTCTGATGTATTTTTCGTTTGTCAACTTTACATTTCATTCATGTCTTTGCAGTTTTATTTCTGCACATCCATCATACATGTATACTCTTGTTGATTCATGACATGTCTGTTTGTTTTCTTTTTTTAAGTATCTCAAAAAAATCTGTCTTTAGGTATTAAAGATAAAGTTGAGTTCTGGTCATGCGATTGGATTGTGAAAGAAGCGGTGTGGAATCAATCAGAAAAAGTTGATCATGTAGCATAGAAGTATTGGTGTGTACTGTAAGGTTCTGGAGTCATCAAAATGATTTGAAATGTGGCACAGTCATAGTTAAGTAACAAGCACTGTACACAGAAAGATGTATATGGGACTATATACTCAAACATGTAGCATAAAAATTGGGCTTCGTTTTTTAAGCTGTTACTTGTCCTATTTAGAATATGAAGCATTTGAAGAGCCATGCTTTTCAGGAAGCATTTTTTCTGTGATGTTCTTCCAGACTTGCATAATCACAATGATAACGCTCGCAAATTATTTTTCACCTCTCCCCAGATCTCAACCTTCTCTTTCAGGTATATATATATATATATACATATCTATTTATATATATGTAACATGTCAATATCATTAATTTCCATCGCTAACAGTATAGATAATAATGATGAACCTCGTAAACCTTATGAATTATAGCTCAAAGAACAATTCCATTCAATATAGAAAGAACTGAGAGAAATGTAGTTTTCCTTTTGTTTTGTATACAAGAAACAGACATTCTCCATTTTTGGGGCTGACATAAATAAGGTCACAAAAGATAAAACGATTCTGTAATGGTACAATTTTCAGAAACTTGACAAAAAAATATTCAGAAAGTGGTTGCATGGGCTTGAAATGCCAAGAAATTTGAATGACAATCCTTGAACAGCTTTATGTAAAACTAATTTCATCATCTCCCTTACACAGCACAAAGTGAGTGGGTCTGTAACCGTGTACATGTACTAACGACCACAGCCCACAAGACCGACAATATATGTCTAGCGATCCCTCTGAAAAGTTGTTAGAAGGTCCATGAGACCAACTACCCATGCACTGACAACCCACAAGACTGACATGTTGGTCTCGTGGGTGTTCTGAGAACTATTTTTAGGGTTCAACAGACCGGCAGTATCAGTCTTGTGGGATGTTCATCTACTGAGATGTCCTGCTATAAGTAACACTATTTGTACCAAATGAGAAAGTGTCATCAGTCTTTGTTGGCTGCCTGCAAGAGCAATATATTATCAATGACAGTAAAGGCCTTCTTGCAGGCAGCCAACATGATTTCCTTCTTATTCTCACCTGTCCTGTTTGGGACTAGACTGCCAGCGAGTAGTTCATCAGAGAGAGACCCTAAGTCACTATTTTTCAATCCCTTTGCAAGAAGAGCCCTGATGTCTGTGCCTGGAGGCTGTTTGTCTCTCCATCTTGTGAACACTGTCATCAATGCATCAATGGTATATTGGCTCTCTTTCTTGATTTGACCGAGCTCTGCATTTGGGATGTCAAAGTTAATGCCCACCTCTTTGTAGTAGCTAGGATCAATTTGCTTGGACAGCTTAAAGAATTCTCTCTCACTGACAATCCTGTAATTAAAAAAATAGATTTTATCAAGCATATCTTAAATACTAAGTATCTTGTAAGTCTTATTGTATTGTAACCCTTACTGTACCCACCTATCTTCATACTTAGTAAGTTTAGTTCAGTTCTTAAAAAGCCTTTGGGCGAAAAAGACAACTACAACTACATGGAAGAATAAACTACTCCAGCCTACAAATATGTACACTAGCTCCTACAGCTGAGCACTGTCAGTACCTGCAGCTTCATGAGCATACCTATCTGATTTTATTAAGCTACATGTACTGATAAGATTTATTTAAAGGTATATTGAAGCATACATACAGGCACAAGGCTTTTATCTCATTAAGCAGTGTACTTGGATATGGCAGAAAAATTGGCGTGCATGTATGTGGTGTTATGCTTTAATAATAAGAAAAGTACCCCAATATCCCTAGTGCTCATTACTGTTGCAATAAAGCACTGGAAATAAGCTTCAAATACATATAGACTGACCTGTCTGGTCCAGGGTTGGTTTCAACATCACCAGATCTCATCAGGAGAATCATGAGCAGATAGAGAAGGCAGAATCCATCCATGGTATAAGATGTCCTTCTCATTCGACAGAAATTCAGTCCGCTGGAAAGGTTCATGAATGACAACCCCAGCAAGACATCCTGTAATTGACAAAAAAAGGGTATTGATGCAGTTAATTATACAAATTGAAGTGAATTAAATTGAATTGAATTTATTTATTCACCACCATTAAAAACATTGAAACAAAAGATCATTAATATAAACATGACATATGAGTTAAAATACATGTTCTACAGCGATATAATATAAAATTAAAAGATAGTTATAAGTAAATTTAGTGTCAAGAGTAAAACAATAAATGACTATTTACAAAGAGTAAATTACTCATATTAGTGAATAGTGACAGACATGTAAGTGTATGTACAATGTACAAAAAATGGTTCACTGTTTACACTTTTTCGCCCCTTATCCAAATATTTGCCTCCTGACTTGACTCTTTTGCGATTTAATACTGAATTTTATTCAAAGATAAAAGGGGATGACATGTGAAGATCTAGCTTATATCCAGGAAGGGAAGGGGGGCGGGATGGGTGTCTCCATTTGTGCTGCAGAGAGACAAAATACACATTTAAAGGATTTATGAAATAAAGCTACCGGAAATCAATCATATTGAGATTATTTTTATTGTGTATATGGAAGGGTGTAAATACAAAGGAATTCTTGGGGAGCATCCCCCTCCCCCTCCCCCCACCCCCTCCGTGATGTAGTGCAATGTGTTTTTTTCATTGTTGAAATATGTAAATTTTTACAATTCATAGCATCTGATATCACTACGGTCTCTATGTTAACTCCCATTATACATTATTAGTATTTCTTTGTATTTACACCCTACTCTTACAGTAAGCAGAAAAATCAAGGAGAATAGTGAAAGTTGAAACAAAAAAGGAAAGTGTGGGAGCTTTTGCATTTTTTAACTTCAAATTGTGCAATCTGATGCATTTATTTATATAATAATAGTGCATTTTGGTGCTTGTCGTGCCATACCTCAGTGGAAATTATAGAATCTGAGTTACAATGTAACATGTCATGCATGATTCAAAAAGACAAAGAAAAATGGTTACGCTCTCATCAGATGTTTATGGTTCAAACATAATCAAATAATATTTACACAAACATGACACAAATCTGACACTAATATACCATACTATAGTAGTGGCAATACAGTACGGTGTGCCCTTGACTTGCAGGGGTGGGCCTGGCCTGACATATCCGAATGCTGCTGAAATTACTTCCGTAGTGCAGTGGCAAGCGACTTGAGTGCCGTTTTGCCAATATGCTAGGCGTGGCAGCCATGGGGTGCATGGTACTGCAAACGCTCACAAAATGACCCCTGGGTGACCGTATACTTACGGTAGAGTTACGAGGTTTATATATGTATCATATAGAAGACAATACTTCAATTTGATGGAAGTGCTTATAAATAGATATAAAATAAATCAAAATCTCTATAATCTTAAAGGGATTGATAACTTTGTCTCAGATTCTGAAACGAAATCCTGGATTTAGCTCATGCTGCATTGATAATCATAAACTTTTAGGTCAGTCAGTAACACCATGACTTTTACAAGCCGATCGCCTGTCTGATTATCAAGATATTTATGAGTGGAAATCGAAATTTAATTTGGCGTTTTCCTAACGGTTTTCATAACACTACAGTCCATTGGGGAAAATGAGTCGCTATGGTAAACCTGGTCACTCAAAGATATTTACTTTTTAGAGGCACTTCGTGATCATTTTGATGCGCAATTCTTTTAACTCAATGTACATGTATCTCAGATTTAACATTGTTAAACGATGCCTTTAATATTAAAGCAAGTTCGTAATTAGCCACTGGAGTCGTATGACGTCAACGTGTCATAGCTAGGTCACATCAGCATAATATCTCCAAACGCCCACAAGCTTGTGTGTTTAGCGTCTATACTATGGGATGGTGGGAAGAAGGAAACAAATCGTGTGATGCAATAAACTTATGAAGTGCTACTGCGCGGATCGGATTGGAGCGAATGATGGTTTCCTATTTCACGAAAGTGTAGTTTCTGTGTACAACTAGGTATCACAGAAGAGCTGCATTGAGTGGGGACACGCAGAGCTCAACCACGCAAATTGTCTCTTTATCAAGGAAGATTTTCATATCATGGAAAAAATAAATATTATAAAATTATATATCTCTCGAAAGCTCAGGATTCTGTCTTTCATGTCATGTCATTTTCATCAAAATCCATCAATTACTTACGAAACAGTTGCTTGTGATTTACCCTCTAATTCGTACCGTGTCACTTCGTTTGTCCCCATTTTTATTTGATCGCCGATTTGCATCGCTAGTTTTAGCTCAATGCGCTTGAACGCCATTTGTCTTTGAGTTTTAAAAATCCACTGGTTGGAAAGAGCACATCTTAAGCTTTATTTTAATATAAAAAATAATGGGGGTATGTTTCATAAAGATCGTGAAAAATCAGAGTGAAAAGTTTGAAACAATTTTTCTATATCAGAAAAACATACTTTTAATTCAATTTTGATACGGGAACAAAGAGAATTTACTGGAGAATACGATCATGTAAATATTAAGAATGACCGCGAGATGGTGCTTGAGCGCAAATCCGATGAATACAGCTGTACCCTGACACTATGAACATGACGGACAAAGAAAGCTGACAAAATATACAGTTCCTCAGGTAGACAAAGGAACATCCCTTCACTGCTATTATGTAAAAATGTGTAGAACAGGTGAATATGCATGTGACACCTGTTCTACACATTTTTACACAATAGCAGTGAAGGGATGTTCCTTTGTCTACCTGGACTTCTTGAAGAGTTTAGAGCCATTTTCCAATACCATTTAAAATTAATTTAAATGGATTTGATGGTCCAAACTTACAGAAATAATTAATCTATATATATATATACCCCAGATATGCCGAAATTCAGCCCCTCTTGATAGACATTCTTAAATCTAGCCATGTTTCAAAACCCATGAAAACTTGTTCGGGCGACGCAAAAATAGCCATTTTGTCACACGCATCAAAATGGGCTTCATATAATTATTTGAAAAATTCCACAAAAAAAAATATTTGTCAAAAGAACCTGAAAAAATAGGCATGTAGAAATCCATACAGAGAACAGATTTCTTGAAAAGAAAAGTGATTCATCAATTAATTACAAAATTATATCACCTTGACAATGGCTAATTGTCAGTTATAGCCTAATTACGCAAAATTTGACCATTTCGTCTCTTATGTAAGTGGCCGTATTTTCAAAAGTACTTATTCAAATTTGACAAATGAGGTATCAAAATTCTTCTTTTCATGTGCTCAAAAAGGAAATGGGCAGGGGAAGTGAAATTTAGAAACTTTCAAAAGTTAGCTGTGATACCTAGTACAACCTTGGCAGCTTGTGGACGAGTGGATAAGTCACCAGACTGTGGATCACAAGGTCCGCAGTTCAAGTCCCACCGCGGCACTAGTGTCCTTTGGCAAGACATTGATCTACATTTGCCACTCTCCACCCAGGTGTTAAATGAGTACCTGGTAGGATGTGAAAGCTAATGTGCTTAGATTAGCATTGTGCTTGTAAAAATGACGCCTGGCTGGAATGCTCCCCAGGGAGTGGAGAATGTGCATACATTGTGTGCGGGTAAGCCCGAATACGATGACCGGGGTAATAATATATATATCTGTAAAGCGCTTTGAGAGGGCTTCGGTCCTGAAAAGCGCTATATAAGAACTAGCTATTATTATTATTATTATGATGAAAATCAAAATTCCTTGTCAATACGGAGAAATTAGCTGAAAATATGACTCAATGACTGCGACATTGGGATTGTTTAATGCCACTACTTTATTTGTCTATAACATAGTCTATGATGGCCGACCATTGCCACATCCTATGTATCATGCAGGTGCGCGCGCTCTTAAAATTACCTCATGGGGAATCCCCTCAAATTTAATGGCATTCCGGGTATGCGAATATGCAGTTGTAGGCTAGCGTAGGAATGAATTGAATGGCTGAATGAGAACAAAGACATGTTTGTTGTTGTTGTGACAGTGCAATTGTAAATACAATGCATGACATGAATACATATATATTTGTAATAGAACTTCCTCAGGCAAGGTGCCTAGTATAGCGCCATCTATTGCTATTCACTTGATATCAAACACTCAGAAGGCTACATGAACATGGTTGTACTGAGGTTCAAGAATCCCCTTTTTGCCAGCGCATCAAGGAGATTGAAGTCATAATATTGTCATTAAGTCAGGCAAAGAGGTTAGTTTTCATGTTCTATATTTAATGTATTTCTATGAATTGTCGAAACATAAAGTGTAAATTAGTGTGTGTGTTTTAAACTTCATACTGAGAGATGTTGATGTTAGTATGTAATGCCCTGATGTAATGTAATACATGCAAGCCTATGCTGTTATGATATATTATGTACATTTGATTTTATATTAAGAACAAGGATAACAGTAAAGATACTGCTAATAATTTGAAGATATATTATGAGAGTGCTGAAGCACTAAGTAGAGATTTGGAATTCAGTATTGTCTGGTTCATTGTTTAAACAAGCTATAGTGAAGTCTAGTTAAGACACTTGTATTGTGAGTTTGTCTTTATGTAAAGCCATAATGCAGATGGACTAGAATAGTGACTGGGATTATGTTAACAGGTTATGAAGATGAGTTTCTCAAAGAGACTGTGTTGTTGCTATATTGACGATGCTATGATGTACTTGTATTTATGATTCTTTATCTGTGATTTATCCACAGTTTTCACGGAATGAAACGGAATGAAACGGAATGAAACGGAATGAAACAAAATGAAATGGTTACTCAAATCATTAAAGCGTTGGTCACAACCCACCGTGCGTGTTTTTAGTCTGTACGGTTTCTGGGGAGGCCACGGCCGTCACGTTTTTCTGAAAACATAGGGAGGGAGTGGCAAAGGCAGGGAGGGAGTACCGGCAACGCACGTCACACGTACTGGGGGTGAATCGGTAGCTTGAACCGCAGCCCGAACGCAGCGAAAATTCCTCGTGCACTTAAAGTGCTACAGTGTGTCTGTGTGCTCCCGAATCCATTCAGAGGCGGTCTCACCACGTACGGATACACAAAGTTTGTCCATATTTTTGCACGTAGACAGCACGCACTTGCAAGTACGGCGGGTTGTGACCACCGCATTAAAGCTACAGATTCCCGTAGAAGTAGGCTAGGAATATTGTGTTTTGAGGTCAAACAAATTGCAATAGAATTTTTTTCACCGGAATGCATTTCAGTAAGGTCCCCAAAATGACATACTAAAAGTCCAAAAAAATCCATGTAGTGGAAGTGTGTCTAATTTGCATAAATCCAAAATGGCGCCAATTCTACTGTTTTCACCTAGATTTGGTCAAAATGTTCACATTACATACCTTTAAAAATACTTTTAGTGTACTTTGAATGTCTAAAAAGATATTTTCAAGAATGCTTATGTTCGCGCAAAGTTTCAGGTGCCTAATTGAGTGTCCTAATTTGCATAAATTCAAAATGGCTGCCAAATCAGGCATTTTTTATATTTTTTTAGAGAATTGATTATAATTATAATTCTTGTCCTATGTAATATCAGAATAATTTCGACAACACTTGTTCATGTTGTAAAAATATTTTTAAATTTCAAACATATCATAATTAGGTTCTTTAGTTTGCATAAACACATACATATTCAATTTAGTTTTGTTTCTCACCTTACAATGCATTCCAGAGTAGCTATAACATATGTCTACATTGGTTCACAAATCCGAGTTCAGTTCTTATTGGAAGTCTCCAACAAACATACATTTATGTGGCACGCTGGTCAGTAGTATCATCAAGTTCTAGGTCTGGTGGTGGTGAGTTGGTGCAACTAGTGCCACGACAATCAGTGCAGGCTGTTGAACATTGGAGGCCATACTTCCGGCACGTGCATTTCTTGGTTGCACAGTCTTTCTTGCATCCACATCTGATGACTTTAAGGAGTGATGCGGGTGCTGGTGGTTTATCAGTTTGTATTGGAAGATACTTCCCATCCGTGACCTGCCAACCCCAGTCTACCGGTGTCAGTTTGTCTGCCATTCCTTTCCATTCTAGTATCTGATAGTACACACGCAGACTATGGAACTTTGCTGCTGCTGAAGTTGGGGGCAAAGTCTTTGCTTCTAAGGCAGACGACATTGACGATACCTTTACGCAATATCTTCTGTACCTCAAAGAATCTAGATCTTCTGTTGAGTCACCACCATACAGGCATACAAGTGCCTTCTCTCCAGCTGTAATAATGGTCTCCTTCAGGTCTGATGCTGGCTGACTAAATGCCTTGGCAAGCTCACAGAAGTCGTCATTCTTCATGATTTTCTTCAGTGCTACGCCTTTCCCTAGTCCAAATATGCGAGACGTTGTGTCGCAGCCCAGAAGCGCATGGACAAAAAGAATGTTGCCACACACACTACTTCCTAGAGTTTCCTTCAGCTTTTTGATATTCCATGTTCGATTCTTCTTGGAGTTTGCCTTGGGCTCAGGTGCAAAGAAGACGTCCTTTGCATTCAGATCAGCGTGGTAGATCAGCAAGATGAGAAGGTCTGTATCATCCCCGACAAGAACTGTGTCTTTAAACTGAGCTGCTTCTACCGCTGTAGTAACAATTAAGAGATCTGCATCTCCTCTTGCATGAGATACAGTGCAACCATGCATTTCGAGCTTGGAACTGAGTAGGTTTATGAAGCGTTGCTTGTTAACTTCATTTGCAAGAAATTCGTCTTTCTTGGATTTGATTACCATGTCCTCTGCAAAGTTGACAGTCAGGCCTTGACAACCTCCTGATCGTCTAAGATGTGTTGCGTCCTTGGTTGACGGACCGCCTTGATAGCCATCAAAAACAACCGTTGGCCTTCCATATTTGCTGCTGACATAATTGACATATAGCTGGCATATGTTGTTGAAAGTGCTCTCACGTGGCCGAGGAAAACGGTGAAGTAGTGCACCACCATCCAAAACATAATGAACATCACCACTGGGTAGTGTCTGCTCTCGTGTCAGCTCATGTTCAAACACCTTCCAAAGTGCATCTGCTAGGACTGGTTTGTCGGCCTGTAGGGGGAGACATGATGATTCAAACAGAGCAGGGGGGTGACTGCATAACTCGTAGCTGAAAACTGATGCTAAAGTATCTTCACGTTCCCTACTGACAATGACCAGTCTCTGGAAAAGGAGCTGTGGGTCTACATGAACAGATTCATCGCCGATCTTTACAGCAGTCCTTGCACCTAATGTCACTGCTTGATCACTTCTTTTGAATGAATGTTCATCCACTTTCTTTCCAGCCATGGAGTTCAGTATCTTGTTACCGACGTCTTTGGATTGGTCTACATTTACAGTTTCATCTGCAGTCATTCCATTCGCTATACTGTGCAGAGTAGTGTCTGGACTGAATGGATTACGTTGGCTGAGGTAGTTCAGTATTTCCAGCGTGTCGCTAACATCCCTACTCTGTCTGGCACTTGATACATCTTTGTGTTGCTCACTTGTGAAGAGGTAAGCATTAGTAAGATCTTGCATTGCGGCGTTTACTTCTGCACGTATTGGCATTGACAGAAGCCAAGCTGTACGTTGGATTTCGGACATACCACTGCCCCTTGTAAGACCACCACTTGTCTTTAAACTTCTCATTAACACCTGTTCTATGATGAGATCGGTAGACAGTCCTGCCCAGTAGCGATCACTTCTCCTTACTACGTGATACCCTTCTCGGAATCTCATGTAGACTTCAGGGTGTGTGTGTGGTAGTTCACGCATCATTTGCAAGTAGACATAGGCAGATTTAGCATACAGGATGTGTCCAGAAGTGGCAAAATATGGTAGCATGTCATGGATAGCCTGCAGATGAAGCTCCCAGTTTCCTGTTCTCTCAGCTTTGATAAACTTGCGCAAAATGTCTATCATGTCCATATACTGCAACCAGAGAACTGCTGTTCGCGTGGTCAAGGTCTCCTTCTTGGCCTTTATTTGCCTAAGAATTTGGTCAATGACTTCAGAGGAACAAATGTCACCCACCAATGCTGTGGCAGACAAGAGTCTATCATACAGTTGTTGTGCTTCTCCCAAATCTGTTTCTTTGATATCTTGTTCCTTCATGGTATCTGTTGCAGGTTCATTTACGTCTGTGCCACAAGGAAACTGAACTTCAGAAGAATGGTCTCCCCCACGTGCTACTCCATGCACCTCTTCTGGAGGTTGCTGTTCTACATGTGCTGCATCACAATTGGTTTCAGGAATCTGCTCTTCTTCAATTGCTACATCACAATGAAGATCAGGAAGTTGCTGGTCGTTGGTAGTTGTTCCAGAGGGAACTCCAGTGGGCTGCTCCCCGAAGTTAGCTACTCCACATGGAACACCTGGGTGTTGATCCTGCTCACTAGGAATTTCCGGAGGTTTCTCCTCGTTAGTTGGCAGTTGTACGTTATACAAGTCTGCTATCAGCATGGTATTTAGCGCAGCATCAACGAGGAAATGGCCCCGCACAGCTCTAGAAATTGCTTTTCCACCCAGCATATGGCTCACCGAGTTGCTGGCATACACTACTTCAAGAAGTTCCTGGAGTCCTGAGCCCGTCATCAAATGCCCTATACTTCCCAGGAAGCTCATTTCAGTGTGCAATCCTCCAAGTCTCAGAACGATCTGCTTCAAGTCACTGTCACTTGGCTGGCTCCTGATTATTGTGAGTGCCTTCCACCAAAGCGGCTGATCAAAAGTCAGAACAGGTGTAGTATTATACTGTTTAGCATGGGCACAGACAAAACGCAGAGTGGAGTAGACACAAGATGGATCACTAGGATTCATGTCAATCATGGGGAGAAACATAACAGATGACTGTCCAGGGTAGTTGCCCTTGTTTACCATCTGCATCGTTCCGGACCAAGAAGGCCTTGGGGACCGCAGGAGTAAAGATGTCTTCCACAACACATCAAGGTTTGATGTTGGATCTTCTGTTCCCCACTTCACAATCGGCTGGTAGACCAGAGGTTGTACAGTTGTAGATGCTTTGAAATATTCAATGTTGATGCGTCCAACAGCAGCGATGTCCTCAGCGGTTACCGTTTCTCTAGGTACAGGCTTACAGCACTTTGTCCCTGGGGTTTTGGTAGCTATGATGCCCATTCCGTGGAAAGTACCTGATCCATCAAGAGTGTCGATATTATGGTCGACATTGTCTGCAATATACTGAATGCACTCTCCTGGTTCATAGCCTGGTAGTTCAGTTCCTTGAGAAACTGCTGCACTTCTTTCATATTTCTTAACCTCTTGATAAGAGCAGGAGAAGCATTGCGCATGCAGTGTGTCGATCAGAAAGCGAGACGAGAATTGATGATGCATTTGTATTCCAAGTCCAAGCTGGAGAGGAGCAAGGAGAACCCTTGGCCGTATTGCGTGCATTATGGCTTGCCCAATAGACGCCAGTTTCACATCTACCTTTTTGCCAACAAACATGTTCCTTAATAGCAATTGCAGGGAATCAGGGAGAAATGCAAGTGCAGCAGTGGTAGACGACATTTCAGCAGGAGTTGGGTAAACGTCACTTGCAATTTTCTTTAACTTGACGTCATTCTTTATGAGCGAGGCAGCAGTCTTTATAATCCTCATTTTCTCCTGCTCTGGTGTGTTGTCCTTTGGCTGCTTGTGGAATTCATACAGAATAGCACTAACTGTGCTACAAAATGTAACTACATCATGCTTTCCGTTCAGTTCAGTTATAACGATTCTCTCACCAAAGTGCCCCTGTATTTTGTTTTTCATGTATACCACACTGTAGGCCTCGTGATCTGTATCCAGTAAATACTGTTGCATCTTAGTAACGAGATCAACTACTGTTGTTTGTTCCTCATCATTTTCCTCCAGGAACTCAACTACTTTTAAGAATGCAGTCAATTTCACCTCCTCTTTAGGTCGGCCAGTTTTAGCCTTTTTGGAAGTGCTTGTGCTCACAGAGTATACCTTTGGTATTTGTTTGTCAGTTTTAAAGTTCACCATGCATTGTTTATGGTATATAGCATCAGCTGCGGGAAGATCATTGATAGATGCAAGTCTTCCAGACACAATTTGGGACCAAGTATCATTTCTTTGTATGCATATCTGTGTAACAGAGTCCTGGAATTCTTTGGTTCTGACAGGGAAAACGTCAAATCCTCGCCTTTTCCCATCATACTTAGCAGGTTGTCCACAGAATATACAGTGCTTTCTGAAATCGAAGGGTGGTTGGAGTGAACGAAGTCCTATACGTTCTTCTTCAACTTTAACATGTTTTGATGCTACCTCCTTTGCGATTCTATTTGGTTCACAGTAGTTTCGACGGCATTTCACATGTACAACTTGTCCAGGATGTACATTTATATTGCTTTCACGTTGTTCGCTTGCACGATTCACTCCATCACTGCCTTTAGCTCCTAGCTCAACTGTAGGCCCTCCATCACTCAATGATTTATTGCAAAAACAACAGCACTCCATGGTGTAAATGCTTAATATAAGGCAAATGATATGACATCTAATATACAGTTAAGATCAATAAAACTTCAGCTGTGAATACTGTACACTTGGAAAAAGTCTATACTCCATTGTTGAACGGGGCTCTGGAGGAGTGTGCCTATTCTAAACTTGGCAGGTATCTATTCTACAGTTAGATGGTGTATATTGTCCTTTATTCATTTGGAGTAATAATGTCCATTCTATCTAGTTGAACGGTATCTAATACTGCTCTGGTGGAAGCTTGACTTCTACAGTTGAAGGGTGACTCCTATCCTGCATTTCTATTTGAAGGATGTCCCAAGTTGAAATGAGGGTTTCTATTCTATATAGATGTAACATGTCTATTCTACAGTTGGGACCTGCATACAATTGAAACAGATAGTAACACAATATATTGGTCATTTATGCAGAAACTAAAAAAATCACAAGAGCAATTCAGTGACACTAAATTCTTTCTGACATTTGACTAGAATAATAATATTCTTAAAATTATACACAAAACGTATGGGAGAGTGTATGGGAGAGGAACGATGCTCACATAATTGTTTTGGGGCTTGACCAACTGACACTGAAATATTAGTAAGGCAGCCTAGTCAAGACCCTCTGATCTAGATCTCAAATCCACCATACTTTTCTGTCAAACACATTTGAAGGGCCCAACAGGGCTATCCAATGCCGCCGCTAAGACTAATAAGGCCATGAAGCTAGCGCCATCGCTAGCCGGCCGGCCAGCGCTAGCATTGGAGCAATCCTTAGTCCTTACATCTTCTACGGCTATAGCTGGCCTAAATCTAATAAAATAGCTAAATTTACCGTTTATCAGACTCATAATGTGTTCCTCTGAAATGGTTTATGTCCATGTCAATCCCTGCTACAGCAACTACAGCCCCCGTCATATTGCTGTAGGCACGTGTGTAGGCTTGCCTTTGTAGCTATCAAGAAAGTTTCTCACCTCTCTAAAGTAAACTGTTGCACTGTGAACAACTTCTAACCAATCCAACGACCATGCGGCTAGGTAAAGCCTCTCCCCTATACATACATGTACATGTAGCCCTACCAACAGCTCTTGTGTTTGTCGGATACTCATAAGGGCTAGTTTTCTGAATATTTTATTTTTGTTTTTATTTAATACAGTCTAGTTATAGTCTAGTGCATGCATAATGAAATAATATAATCTGCAAAGGGGATAAACTGAACATAAATTACATGTTAGACTGTGTGGGTGTGGGTGTGGGTGTGGGTGTGAGTGTGCGAAGGGGTTTGTTTGAGGTGTGTGATGTACATGTAGCATATGGGTATTTTAGTTGATTACAAATGTACAGCAGATTACTTTTCCAACTCTATTAGTGCCACAACAGCTCTACAAGTTGAAACATATGACAAAACCTATGTGTAAATCTTAGTATATTGGCGGCCATTTTGGATTTATGAATGCTGCGATGCACAATTAAACAAGATGTACTTCTGTATATGATATATACACCATATTACATTCATATAAATGTGAAATGTGTGCTTTAAAGTGCCAAAACAATTACCTATGATAAGAAATGCAACTCGATATCGGTGAAAATCTTCGAAAAAGCGGCCATTTTGGATTTATGCAAATTAGGCACACTTCCACTACTTGGATTTTTTTGGACTTTTAGTATGTCATTTTGGGGACCTTACTGAAATGCATTCCGGTGAAAAAAATTCTATTGCAATTTGTTTGACGTTTACCTAAAAAATGACACAATATTCCTAGCCTAAAGCCTTTGTTTAGACTTGTTTATTTGATATCGACCTCGCTGCAGCCACAGTTGTAATCGAGTATCTGCTATTGTGGTTATTGGTCACAATCTTAATCAATTTCGTCAAATCTGACTGCCAGTTTTTTATCTGCAATTTTTCCAATAGTTATTATTCTTCATTATGTTGTAAATTGGAATTTGATATGTTGTAAACAAATAGGAATTATGTGGTGCAAAGGTGTCCTGCTTCTCCAGCCAATAGGGACTTTTAGATTTGCACGTTGACATAGTAGACTGCTACTTGTGACATCCTTTTATACCGCCAGTGCCTTAAAAGGACGTCACACATAGCAGTCCACTATGTCAACATGCAAATCTAAAAGTCCCTAATGACAAATTGTTTCCCTCCTTTCTGGGGGTATCTCTATTACTCATTTGGAGTACCCCCTATAGGGATTCCCATTGAATTGTTTCCCTCCTTTCTGTGGGTATTTCTATTACTCATTTGGAGTAGGGCCTACCCCCTATAGGGATTCTCATTGATCTCTCTGGCTTTGCATGAGTGCATTTCTTTTGTGTACGTGCTGGCATCAGCGAATGCTTTTTATGTACTAAGTTCACCCTGATTTAACTTTTTTTGTTAAATTTTTGATATCACTGTTACACAGGCTGTTTATGATAAAAAAATCAATGCCGTCCATTTTTTCTTCAATTATCTCAAACCTTTTCAATTATAAGGTATGATATTGAAGTAGGCCTACCGGTAATCCAATTTGTTGCAAAGCAAGTTGACTTGACACATAAAAATTAATAGCTTGGGCTTGTTCTCACCACTCGCTCTCGCGGAGATCAATGGAGACGAGGGTTGAATAAGACTAGTATATGGTACTTAGTAGAAACCTAAACATTAGCTCAGTGCATTTACACTGTAACCAAAAATCATCAATTTTTCTCACATTCCGGTATTTTGAAGAAAAAAAAAAAAATCAATAAAAAGAAATCCTACTCTGGAGAATGTTTTTTTTAAACGCCTGCTGGATGTTAACTGATATTTTGCAGTGTTAAAGGCACACTTCGGTAAGCTAAACAAGATAACGCCTTCTACTCATGTGACCTCCTCACTTCAGTGCTTCTAATGATACACATCCTCTACTCAGGGCACCGACGAAGCAAACATCAGTTACCAAAATTTCTTCCTTATAATTCCTTGTCATTAGACATTTTTAGAACCCTAATCTGACCTTTTTTTCATGGTGCATATCAACATAATTTAATCTAGCTTTTTCTGAAGTTTCATGTTAATACACACTTTCTCCACAGAATTAGGGGATTGTAAGTTTGAGGGCGTTTCTCCTACTTCATATTCAAGACCTAGATTTCATGCATACAAATTGTATAAATAAGTGCGAATTCGAGGACGTTTCAACGGTTTTTGTATGTTTTTTTTCTTTCCAGTAGTGTAAATCATAGACCAAAAAAATCACTTATGGGATGCATCTCCCAGTCTCAATAAAATCATGTAGAACCTTAAATTCAATACGAAGAAAGCATTTCTTTCAGAGTACATTGTTTGATCTTTTCCCAGTGCTGAATTAATATTCATTATTATTTTCAATTTCCTATAAAATATCCATCACTATATTTTATAACTCCTGTATACTTATATAATTTGTGGGTGTCAGAGTTATTTACATCAGCGTATTTTCATTTTCATTTTCATTGTCATCATCAACATCATCCCCAACACAAGTTTTTGGTTTTAATTTTTGGTCATCACCACATGCCCCCTCCCCCCGGCTTACCTTTCCCCCTATATCACGCTATCAAGCAATAGCTTAATGTAATTAATATCCCATCTTTTTCTGCAACTTTCTAAATGAATAATACTTGGTATTGTTTTATCAGTTAAATTATGTTTTTGTTAAAAATTATTTTGTATACAGTGCAGTGCGGCCCAGAAAAACGAAACCGAGAATTATCATAACTTAAACACGATTACAATTAACAAATGACACATATTTGTAAAGCTTAGATCCTCCTCAGTTTCATTTGATGCATTTCATATGATGCATATTACATGCATGAGTGATGAAAATAAATTTGAAGAAACGGTACCAAAAAGTCATTTGGCGGACGGTATCTGAATGTCAAAGAGAAAATCACATTTCTAGAAAGTCCATTTTTTCCGTCTCATATGACACCTCAATCAGTAAAGATGAGCTAGAAATAACAAAGATCTGTTTATTTAAATGCTTGCACTTCCATAAAATTTGTATTAAACAAATTCCCTTTCACTGGCTTGCTGGCTGCCTGCCGAAGCAACAAACAGAATTGACAAAAGACTTAACTCCGTTTCGTTGATGATCAGCCAAAGACAAAAAAAGGTTTTGAATCAGCGGCTTTTTTCACCAAGACTACATCTGGTTCCACTCACACCAGAAAAGCAATACAAGGCATAGACCAAAAGCTTTAGTTTCTCTATATCGTCGGTTGTTCCACTGAGACTACGTCTGGATCCACTAGACCTTCGATTATAGAGACTGAAGTTCGTCCTATGGCGACTGTATGGAACAATTGGTTCGGTTCAGCCGGACCGAGATGAATGAGATATGCAACAAGATTTTCACTCTTTACATCCTCATAAATGCTGCAATATTGCAATAATTAGAGTCTAGATCTATATTAAAAAATTAAAAATAACATATTGGTCTATATAGCTTATTTGACTTACGATCTATAGCTTGCTCATTTAGATCCTAAATTAATGATTAATCCGAGAAAGTCTCGTAGTCAAATAACTCCGTTGTCAGCCATCTTGGTTTTAGTTGATGAATATTCATTTTTTCTTTTCAGACGTCCAATAGCTACCGTACATACGTACGAGTCAGCCCGGCTTGACCAACGAACTCCCACAAAACGAGTGCTCTGATTGGACATTGGCTATGTTTTGGTAGGTTGACCCAGAAATATATCGGCCGCTGGGTCATGTCATTACTAGTTCGAGTGCATGAACGTACTGTTTCATCGTTCTGAGACGATAATAGTGTGGCGGCCGCCCCCGCCTCCGTCTTCAACCTCGACCTCTACGTCGGGTTTGTTCTCTTTCCCAGCTGGGGAAACTGATTCTTTATATCTGTCAGGATATTCGTCAGCCGACATTCTTATTTATAATGTCCGAGCGGTTAAAGTAATTAGATCTTTTCTTTTATTTGAAGAAAAGACGGGGGAAGCTACAATACTTATTTACGTTCGTTTCGTCGAAATATACGACTATGACGGAGTACCAGTTAAGAAGAAAGACAAAGTGTTTATAGACTCATAATTTCAGTTTCAAGACAAAAGAAAATGGTCAACTTTTATTAATGCATGTACTTCAAATATTTACAACATCTTAATCACCACTGTCACAATTCCTTGTGCTCATATATTATACTTAAGTAATTTATATTATTGATGTTCTTATATTCTAATACATGTAATAAAGTGAAGGGCAATGATTCATTGGGTTTATGGGACTTGGGTGTTTTCCGTCTTAGTTTAATTCCATAGCATCATATGGGAAGAGGTGGACTTAGCATATTCCTGCGTCTTAATAATGGCATATTAATTCCAGCATCTTAATAGAGGTATAATTCCGGCATCTAAATTCCAGCGTCGACTTGGTTCTGTACCTTCATATTCCAGTTGTAAATACGTGTAGTTCCTTAGATGGGAGAATTTCCAGGGAGGGAGAGAGAGCTTATGTGTGGTTCCGACGAGCGCCCAATTCCAAGTCCTTTGGGGGGGGGGGGGGGATTTCCAGGGAGAGACTAAATAGCTGTTATCCCGACGAGCGCCCAATGCCAACTCCTCGCGTTTCAGAAATGTTACGGGTTATAAAGGCATAATGCGGACGTGGGGGAAAAACGATGCGCTAAGCGATCTTGGAAAGCACACGCGCAGCCAAAATGGACTTAACATGAAGACTGTGCTAGTTCAGAGCAAATATCTAAGTAAATCTCTTATTTTACCATTATTAAATACAACACTCTGATTGACATATCATTTGCAATAATTATTAACAAGTTACATTGTCTAAACAACTTTCCATCCAAATTCATGTGATATACTTATAAACAATTACAGTTTAACATCTTAAAGCATCTCGATAAAAGATCCGAAAGTCAATCGCTCGTATGCAAATTACTAACGTAAACATTGTGCGTCGGTGTAGTGTATGACGCGCTTGAAAACAACAATCATTTAAGTTAAGCCTCTTTGTTACGTCACGACCGCGGAGCGGATCGTTACACAGCCCTCCTCCTTACAAAATGCGTCCTCGCATTTAAGACATTAGGTTTTCCTGGGCGATAACCTTGTTACAATGCAACCTTGTCTAAATTCGATTGCAAGTATATACAAAACCAAAAATAACTTCACTCAATATTACCAATAAGGTAGGTGACATTTGGAAGAAAACACTTGTCTTATTTTGCCCACTTTTCTTCTCCTTCTTGTTACATCACAATCTCTCTATCAACACCAGCATCAATCAAATATACATCTACAACATAAGACATCTGCTTTTCTTCCAAAACTTGTCAATTCTTTGTTCCTATGCAACGGGAACGTACACTTATATTCTTAAATTTTCATCGCCCTAGATTACCTATCACAAATAAATTATAATTCTTAAATCTACTCAGTGGTGTTACAATGTCAATAATGTACATTTATATACAATACAAGCAATGGAATCTGTATAAGAAAGAAATAGAGATATAGATGAGAAAACAGAGATGAATAGAAGAAAGAAAGAAGTGAGAAAGAAAGTTATAGAGAAGGAAAGAGGAGAAGGAAACAGATCCAAAGTATAACAAAATATGTTTATTTCCACAAAACCATTTCTAATAAAAGAAATGTGCGGGTCTTCTATTCCTCAGTGGATAGCGTCGAGTATCTTCTTGTCTTCTATTTACAGTCACGTCTGGCGTTGAATCTTGATCAACCTCTTCAGGGTTGGACTCCATCTCTCTGGCATCATTTCCATCATCTTCCCGTCTAGTATGAGCTGTCTTCCATTCCTTAGGCTCGTCTCCATCACACGGCTTTAAACGGTCAAAGTGTACAACCTTCATCTTGGTTCCAGGACTCTTTTGAATTCTGTATGTCACATCAGACAGCTTCGTCTTAATCTTGAATGGGCCATTCCATCTGTAACTTAGTTTGGGACTGATGCCTTTGTGTCTCTGATTATTTCGTAACCAAACGAAATTTCCTTCTTCGTAACTACTTCCAGCAATCTTCTTGTCGTAGTTTCTCTTCTGTCTTCGGAGATTCTTCTGACTGTGCTCAGTAATCCTTGTATAGACTTTATCCATCCTGTCTCGTAGTTCCTCGACGTAGTCTGTTCCAACTTCCATATCTGGTTGGATCATGTACTGATCTGAAAGCATTTTCAGTTCTCTTCCGAACATCATCATGTTTGGCGTTTCTCCTATTGTCTCATGAACTGAACTTCTGTATGCCGTTGTAGCTATGTGTACATACTTGTCCCAATCTCGCTGATTCTTTCCAGGCTCTATTAGCGTGACAAGCATATCGAGCAATGTTCTGTTGAAGCGTTCAATCATACCGTCTGATTTAGGGTTATATGCCGTCGTCCTTGTCTTCTTTATTCCCAAGATCTGGCAAACTTCTTTGAACAACTGTGACTCAAAGTTCCTTCCTTGGTCTGTGTGAATCTCAGTTGGAACCCCGTATCTACATATAAACTCTTCAACTAGTTTGGGTGCCACAGTACTTGCTTTCTCATTAGGTATTGGATAAGCTTCTACGAACTTTGTGTAGTAATCGGCTACTACCATTATGTACTTATTTCCGTCATTCGTCTCCGGCAAAGGTCCTAGTATATCAAGAGCGATCCGTTCCATCGGATTTCCACTTCTTCTCTGCTGTAGAGGTGCTCGTCTCTTCTTACCAGCTGACTTCCGTCGAGCACAAGATTCACATTTACGGATGAAAGACCTCACATCTGCCTTCATTCCTACCCAGTAGTATCTCATCTGACTACTCTTCAGTGTCTTAGTTGCTCCCAAATGACCAGCTAAAGCGCTACCATGAAGTTCTTTCAAAACTTCATCTATTTTCCTTCCAGGTAATACTAGTCGCCACTTCACTTCTTTGCCATCTATAGATTCCCATCTACGGTAGAGTATTCCATCTCTGATTTCAAGTTGTTCCCAATGCTCTAACAAGACTTTAACTTTCTTAGACATTGCGGAAACTTCTTCCTTTGGTGGTCTGGTCTTCCTTTCCATAGCCTCTAGCACAGGCTTTATATTTGGGTCGTCTAGTTGATCTTTCCTCATCTCAGACAGTCTCTTCTCATTTGTCATCATTATTACACGTGCTTTGGCTGTTTCTTCCTTGAACTCGCACTCCAGTCCTCTTCCACACTGGCCACATGGTCTTCTCGACAATGCATCTGCATTTCCATGACTTCTACCAGCCCTGTGAATGATCTCTATATCATAAGCTGCGATGACCTCAAGCCATCTTGCCAGCTGTCCTTCAGGGTTTTTGAAATTTGTCAGCCACCTTAAAGCTCCGTGATCCGTTCTCACCGTTACATGTCGACCGTAGAGATATTGTCTGAAATGCTTCAAGTAAACGACAACTGCGAGTAGTTCCCTTCTTGTAACGCAGTAATTCCGTTCTGCCTTACTTAGCACTTTACTTCCGTAAGCAATTACTCTTTCCTTTCCATCTTGTACCTGTGACAACACTCCTCCAATCCCATCCTTACTGGCGTCTGTGTCAAGAATGAATGCACCTTCCGTATTCGGGTATCCCAGAATAGGTGCAGTAATCAATCTTCGTTTCAACTCTTCAAACGCATCCTGACAGACAGAGCTCCATTCGAACTGTCCGGCACGGCGCTTTTCCGTGAGTTGATGAAGAGGTTTGGCTATACTAGCAAAACCTTCAACAAAACGTCTGTAGTAGGATGCAAGACCAAGAAAACTTCTAACTTCCGTCACATTCTTCGGTGTCGGCCATGTTTTTACAGTCTCGACCTTCTCTGGCTGTGTTGAGACTCCCTTGCTTGATACTTCGTGTCCGAGATAGGACACCTTCTTCCTGAACAGAAAGCATTTCTTTGGTTTTAACTTCAAGTTGGCTTGTCGTAGTCTATGGAATACTTGACGTAACCGGGAAAGTTCCTCTGGTATCGATTTACCAAAGATAATCAAATCATCTAAGTAGACAAGTAATGTCTCCCAATGCAATCCGGTTAGTACTTTATCCATCAATCTCTCAAAAGTGGCTGGGGCGTTACAAAGTCCAAAAGGCATCACGTTCCATGAGTAGAGTCCACCATCAGCTACGAAAGCTGATTTTTCCTTAGCATCTTTGCTTAAGCCTCCTTGCCAGTATCCACTTGCCAAGTCCAGGGTTGAAAACCACTGCGCTCCTGACAAAGCATCCAATGTTTCGTCTATACGAGGTAGGGGGTAGGCGTCCTTGATCGTGGCAGCATTCAGTTGCCGATAATCCACGCAAAATCTCTGAGTTCCATCCTTTTTCTTTACGAGTACAATGTTTGAAGCCCATGGACTATCAGTTGGTTCAATAAGACCTTTTTGTAGTAGCCCTTCCACTTGCTCCTTGATTTCGTCTCTCTGCCCAAAAGGGTGCTTGCGTTGTCGTTGTCTAATTGGTCGCTGAGTTCCAGTATCTATATTGTGTTGTACCAAATTGGTCCTTCCAATATCATCATCTCCTCTTGAGAATACATCCTGAAATTCCGTCAATAACTTTGCCACGTCTTGGCGATACTGATCTGGTATTCCTTCTGTACTTCTCTTTAGCAAATCCCTCAAATGTTCCGGAACTTTTCCATCACCAACAGTGGTGTACTTAGGGACTTCCTGTACTTCACTTGTATCTATTACGGTCATCATAGCGATTGGTGTGTTCTTCTTTATTACTTTGTTGGAAGTAGATGGGTTGAATACTCTAACAGGCACTAACTCCTCACCTGTCTTGATTAGAGTTCTAGCTGTAATGAGTCCTTTCTTCACTAATTGTTGTTGAACATTTCCAGCCTCTATTAAACCTAGGGTGTTAGGTTTAATTCGATCTCCTTCCTTCATTGATCCAAGTATTACAGCTTCATGTCCTGCGGGGATTGTAGTAGTTTCTGATGCAGTAATGCGGCAGGATAGTCTTTCTCCACTTTCATTCTTGCACTCTACTTTGCCCCATTTTGTGGTGAGTTGGAAATTAGTCAGATCAATGCTAGCCCCCATTCTTGTTAGATTGTCCAAACCGAGGATTCCATCACTACTCACATCTGCTACCAAAACAGTAATTACTCCTTTATTTGGTCCTATCTTCATCTCATGAGTTATTGCTCCATAAATGGCTAATGGTGAACCATCTGCTAATTGTGCACTTATGCTACGATGTTGCAGAGGGGGTCTATCTTTTTCATCTAATTGTTCATATGATCGTCTAGAAATGTAAGAATCTGAAGCACCAGTATCAACTAGAAAATTTGTATTCCTTGTCCTGAATGTGCACTGGAACATAAAGACCATCAACATTTTGATTTATACTGGGTATGAAACTTGTCTTTGTTTTGCTGGGTTGGGTCTCAGTTAATTTTGGACGTTTGGCCGCGCACGACCCTTTGGGGCGACCACTTGTCGTTTGACTGACGCTGATATCTTTGTCTTGACCAGTTAGATTCATCACTTGGATAGTTCCTTCCTCTTCGATACATTTTTTTCTCACGGCATTCCCTTGCGAAATGGCCAGGTTTCTCACAATAGAAACATGTTTGGGTTTTCACATCAAATCTTCCTTGCACTGTTTGGCTTGGTCTTTGATTAGTTCCTGGTTTCTTCTCATATTCCTGACATCTTTCCTTGTTAGGTTGACTTTCCATGGCTTGGCCTAGGACTTTGTTAACTTCATCTTTGATCATCTTCTCTAGATCCACTTCAGAGCCGATTCCTCTATTATAAGTAGGCTTAACCTTCCATCCATTCCTCTCAGTCTCCGTCTGTAGAAATGTCTCAGTAGTTATTGCTGCTTGAATTACCTCATCTAAGCTTGTTGCCTTAGCATGAAATATTCCCATACGAATCTCACTACTACGAATAGCATCAGTAAAATGAATCCTAGCTAGTCTATCGACCCCTTGATTTTCAAAGTTTGGATATGCCTTATCAGTTAGTTCCCTAATATGACGTCCTAGTTCCTGGAGTGATTCTCCTTGTCGTCGCTTACGATTCCTAAGTTCCAACAGATAGCTTTCCGCCTGTTTGGCAGAAGAGAACCTGAATGACAGTTTACTCTTTATTTCTTCAAAGTTCCACTTGGTGCCTCTTTGTTCTTCAAGTAACCTCAGAGCTTGACCTCTCAAGCTAGCAGCTAGATACTTGGCAGATTCCTCATCTTTCCAGTTGTTGATTTCGCAACAAGATTCAAAGTGCGATGCGTAGTCTTTCCAGTCGGTACTTCCATCATACTTGTCCGGCATGATCAGTGGTCGATGAGTAGTTTCCCGAATTCTATCTTCTTTGGCATGGCGAATATCATCATTCTTCTTTTGTGTTTTCATC
The DNA here is from genome assembly GCA_035222895.1 of Strongylocentrotus droebachiensis. Classification (NCBI taxonomy): domain Eukaryota; kingdom Metazoa; phylum Echinodermata; class Echinoidea; order Camarodonta; family Strongylocentrotidae; genus Strongylocentrotus; species Strongylocentrotus droebachiensis. Next base: position 37,806 of record JAVYIG010014336.1, read on the forward strand.
TGGTTAGTTTCTTCCTTAAGTTTCCTCGTCTTTGATTCATCGACATGAGATTTTTCTTCCTCGTCTCCATGTTGGACTTCCATTCCTTCCGGTCGTCTATTTGGTTTGAAGTTGAATTCCACTTCATCATCTGAAGAATCAGATAGTTCTTCCGTGGTGGAGTCTGGGCCAGCACGCCCTTTCCTTGGTTTCTTTTTCAACTTCATCATTTGCCCCATTAAGTTTGTTAGTTGACTTAATATCCGACTTTGTAATTTCTCTGACCTACTCTTCTTTTTCCTTGAACTTTTTGTACTAGACATTGTTTCATCTGAGGAGCAACTTAGCTCATCTATTTCTTTCTTAGACTCTGGTACCTCCGCCATATTAATAATCCCACTTCTGACACAAATTTGTGGCGGCCGCCCCCGCCTCCGTCTTCAACCTCGACCTCTACGTCGGGTTTGTTCTCTTTCCCAGCTGGGGAAACTGATTCTTTATATCTGTCAGGATATTCGTCAGCCGACATTCTATTTATAATGTCCGAGCGGTTAAAGTAATTAGATCTTTTCTTTATTTGAAGAAAGACGGGGGAAGCTACAATACTTATTTACGTTCGTTTCGTCGAAATATACGACTATGACGGAGTACCAGTTAAGAAGAAAGACAAAGTGTTTATAGACTCATAATTTCAGTTTCAAGACAAAAGAAAATGGTCAACTTTTATTAATGCATGTACTTCAAATATTTACAACATCTTAATCACCACTGTCACAATTCCTTGTGCTCATATATTATACTTAAGTAATTTATATTATTGATGTTCTTATATTCTAATACATGTAATAAAGTGAAGGGCAATGATTCATTGGGTTTATGGGACTTGGGTGTTTTCCGTCTTAGTTTAATTCCATAGCATCATATGGGAAGAGGTGGACTTAGCATATTCCTGCGTCTTAATAATGGCATATTAATTCCAGCATCTTAATAGAGGTATAATTCCGGCATCTAAATTCCAGCGTCGACTTGGTTCTGTACCTTCATATTCCAGTTGTAAATACGTGTAGTTCCTTAGATGGGAGAATTTCCAGGGAGGGAGAGAGAGCTTATGTGTGGTTCCGACGAGCGCCCAATTCCAAGTCCTTTGGGGGGGGGGGGGGGGGGGATTTCCAGGGAGAGACTAAATAGCTGTTATCCCGACGAGCGCCCAATGCCAACTCCTCGCGTTTCAGAAATGTTACGGGTTATAAAGGCATAATGCGGGACGTGGGGGGAAAAACGATGCGCTAAGCGATCTTGGAAAGCACACGCGCAGCCAAAATGGACTTAACATGAAGACTGTGCTAGTTCAGAGCAAATATCTAAGTAAATCTCTTATTTTACCATTATTAAATACAACACTTCTGATTGACATATCATTTGCAATAATTATTAACAAGTTACATTGTCTAAACAACTTTCCATCCAAATTCATGTGATATACTTATAAACAATTACAGTTTTAACATCTTAAAGCATCTCGATAAAAGATCCGAAAGTCAATCGCTCGTATGCAAATTACTAACGTAAACATTGTGCGTCGGTGTAGTGTATGACGCGCTTGAAAACAACAATCATTTAAGTTAAGCCTCTTTGTTACGTCACGACCGCGGAGCGGATCGTTACAATAGGATAACTCATATAGAGTAAGTCCGTAAATTTCTCATTTTAAAATAGTAAATAAAAATGTAATTACTTCAGATAAGAATATAGACAAACACATAGAATTTGTCTATCTGCTTTATAGATCAGAAACATACATCTAAATAAAGAAAATTGGGGGAGAAAATGTCGTGAGCCAACATTACAAAAAGATGTCCAGTATTGGCTATAGATTACCCCCACGCCGGTACGAGATATCTGGCGTACCGTCTGTATATGGGGAATGTCAACAAATGTCAGTTTTATTAAAGAAATGACCCATATCCAGATATCAGACGGTTATTTCTGCAATTCTGTCTAGATCTATAGCCTACAACTTAGGCAAAGCAAAGACACCAAGTTATAACAAGATGAGGAGGAGGAATAAATACTGGAGTTGCATGGAATTGGAAGCCCATATACATTCAAGTCAAGAGCCTTCTTGCAGATTCTCTGGTAATTAAAGATAACATTAAATACATGTACAGTTTAAGAAAGATATCCCCATACTTACCAGGTGGTAATTTTCTGTGGATATATACAGCTACATCGATTTTGGAAACCACTCGTTCGTCCGCACGCACAAGTACTGTATGTGTAGCGTTTATGGGGTGGTGGGAAGCCTGGAACAAATGCGTGTGATGCAAGGCAGCGCTCCTGTGCTGATCGGATCAGATCTAGAGCGAATGCGGAATGGTGGTTTTCCTATTTCACGAAAGTGTCATTTCTGTCTTCAGCCTGGGCATGTACTATGTAGCTTGGATGATGAAAATCAAGGTTCTACGTCAATAGTGATAAATTAGCTGAAAATACTACGCAATAACTGCGACATTGGGCATTGGGATCGTTGCGCACGTAATGCCACTACTTCACTTGTCTATGATATGGCCACGGCCACGGCCACATATATCGCGCGCGCGCGCGCGCGCGCTCTTATAATTACCTCATTGGGAATCCCCATTTTATGGCCTATGCCAATATGCGGTTGTAGTTTGTTTGTTTGTTTGTTTATTTCCACTTTTTCATATCAATACAAAGAAACATACAAATGGATATAATGAATAACATGTAAGTTTGACAAAGTTTGTTTCTAGTTTAAATAAAAGTTTCATACTGTTACAAAAGGAAAAAGCAGGAGACCACATGTCGTAAGCGTAAATGCTTGAACATGACCGTGGCCTCTGCCGAGTTAACAAAATAAAAGAACAACCCATGCAACTGCATTGTATTCAATGTTAAATAAGATATAAGTGAAGTGATTAAAAGTGAGCATGGCTGATTTAATTTTGAGTGAAAATAACAAAACAAATTTAGTGAAATATTTCGTGTTGAGAAGTGCATTTGTGCAAGGTGCAAAAAATTTAGCTTGGTGGAACAAAAAAGAGACTAATACCGTGATATTTAATTGTGTGTTGGTTTCAGTTACGGGTGATAATATTAAAATGTATGCAGGGTCCATTTCTGTTGACAAAGACAGAACAATTCAAGACATAACAAATTAGATAATTTTTAAATTCTATGTAAGATCTAGTAAACTATACTGAGTTAACAAATATGCTTTCATATAAGCTTTAAAAGAATAAAGGGAGGTCCTAGTTTTAATATGGTTCGGTAAGTTATTCCAAATATCTGGTCCATGGTGTCTAATTGATCGTAGGGCTAAATTAAGTTTGGGATTATTAAGATGGTAATCATGAGCATGTCGAGTTAAATATGAGTGTACGTTTACATTTAATAAATAAAAGTTAAGAAAGATGCTGGAAGAGTTTTGGAAGTGTAGTTATACATAAAAATGGCAGTTTGGGTTACTCCAGATGTAGTGTAGAAATGAGTTGAATAGCTGAATGAGAACAAAGATAGGATTGTTGCAAGCAAGTACTAGTACCTGCGTGTTGTGGTCATTGGTCACAATCTTAATCATTTTCTTCACACCTGACTGCCGGTTTGTATGTGCATTTTCCCCTAGTTTTCCTATCTTCATTATGTAATTGTTGTAGATTGGGAATTGTATTGTAAATTAAATGTGCGAAGATGCCCCTCCCCTGCTTCTCGAGACTCGAGTAAATGACAAATTGTTTCCCTCCTTTCAGGGGTATCTCTATTACTCATCTGGAGTAACCCCTATAGGAAAAAGTGGTGGATCTAGGGGGGGGGGGGGGGCTGCCCCTGGCCAAAACAGGTAATTTAACCTTTTTTGAAGAAAAAATTAAGACAGGCCCGGCCCCTCCTCCTTTCCTCAAGAGGGGGGGGGGGGGGGGTAGTGGATGTTGAGTAAACATACCTCCCCCTCCAACTTATTCGCTTGCTAGCTGATTAGGCGCTCAAGAAATAAACAAATTAGTGCTCACTTCCCCTCCCCCCACCCTATGAGAAAACACCTCGTTACCCCCCCCCCCCCCGCTTATTTGCCGGCTGGCTGATTCGGCGCTAAATATTCTCTCACGAATAGGGACGAAAATAAATTAGTGCTCCTTACGCCCTCCCCCCTGTTGAGAAAGAAAGAAAAACTCCTCTTACCTAGCTTACCCCCCCCCCCCCCCCGCGCTTATTCGCCGCTAAATATTTTCTCCCGAATTTGGCCCCCTATTTGGCCCCTCCCTTGCCCCCGGCTGGGAATACCGTTGAATCGTTTCC
>JAVYIG010014337.1:0-42097 GCA_035222895.1 Strongylocentrotus droebachiensis
TTTCCCCCCTCCCCCCTCAGTCACAAAGGAATTCTAAGTAGTAGAATATTAAGTAGTCCTGTACAGGTTAAAACTGAAAAAGTACTTCTCCCTTATTCTCATTTTGTTTTATATCCCCTTTCAAACCCAACAGTCTCTTTCAGGAGTACCCACATGGGGAAACTGCAAACTTAATAGTTTTATCCGTCTAATGTATTTTTCCAACTACAACGTACATACAAATTACTTCATCTTCATAACTTTATTTTGTAGAAAAATTTAACATTAATTAATTTTTTTTCTTCTAGATCCTTGTCAACTTAGCCCTTGTCTAAATCAAGGTACTTGCCTGTTAGATCAAACAGAGCAGTTATCAATTTGTCTGTGTCCCCAAGGCTTTAGTGGACCGAGGTGTGAATTTACAAGTAAGTATCATATACATGTAGCTTATTGAGAGCGAAAAATGTGCATGTACCGCAAATATTTTTACTTTTACAGTATATTAAACACAGTTCTTACTATGTATTCAGACTACAAGAATTCATTATATAGATTTTGTCCAAGTCTGAATGCCATATAAGAAACATCCTGTAACGAAACGTTGTCAAGCAAAACGCACGTTTTAGCATCATTTCAAATAAAAACTGGAATAGAATCAGGGTCCCATAATAGACTGAACGTCATATTGTACAGAAATTGTATAATGGGGCAGGGCTTATGGTGAGAGCGCAGTGATGATAAGCCAGCTGCCATGTCAATTGACCTCTTCAAAATTATTTTCTTCATACGTTTCTTTATACGATTTATTCTCTAGTCTGTACACCTCGTTAGTACAGAAACCATGAAAATCAAACTTTCTTTTACAGAGAGATGAATGAATTGGAATTCTATTCAAGTGTATTTTCTTTTCTTGTTCTAGACCCTTGCCAGCCCGATCCTTGCTCCAATGGCGGTCAGTGCGCAGCTATTACGTCCCAGGGACTGCAATTCACCTGTACCTGCCCCAACTCAAGGTTCTATGGTCCAACATGCAATTTCCAAGGTGAGTCGTTAGGACATACTTAATTCATGCAAGGACCTCCCGGTTACCAGAGCACAGCTCCACCACTGAGCCATTGTACGCATTGGACGCAGTGCCCACTTTCAGACACCCGGTTCCCTGGTATATTTTGATCCTTATCATCATCATTGTTGCTGTTGTTGTCATTACTATTAAATTTAAACACTCATATCCATGTATTCTTTATGTCAATAGATGGCTGCGCGCCTCAGAACCCCTGTCTGAATGGCGGTATATGTAGCACTTTAGATGTCTTTGGCTCCTACTCCTGCAACTGCCCACCAGGCTGGACTGGTACAAACTGTAATCAACTAGGTAAGGGTCTCATTTATCAATGATAATCCGAGGGACCAGTGACACAGAGACGTAACTCCATTTTGGCCATTTTGGAGAAAAAGGGGTTTATGTGTCACTGAGCACTTGGGCCTTAAGGAGTTAAGTCTATGTTTCACTAGCCATTGACTTCAATGGGGTGTTGGCTGAAGTTAAGGTTTTGTCTTTCCTGGAAAGCCCACATTTTTCTGAACATTTTGATATCAAATACTCATTTTGGCAAAATATGGAGTTACGTCTTTATGTCACTGAACCCTCGAACTGATGGTAGGCCTAATTGGGGTTTTTTAATACCGGTACTGGGTATAGCCACATGAGTATTAGAAATGCTCTTTCTGCAATTATTCATCATTCCAGCATTTCAAGTTACATATTTATTATACATTCATTAGACCTTTTATTTTTGCTTGTCATGATTCTATTTTTTTTGTGCCCCCCCCCCCCTCCCATCTTTAAGAAAGACCTAGATCCAGCCGTGGCAATGATATCATCTTTTGACAATGTCTTACCAGTTGATTAAAATTTACAGTGGTCATATACATATCCGTTAATAGTTGCTTTGAACTTTACTTGCTAAATGTAATTTTATTATTAATATCCCCTAATATTCACTAGCCATTGACTTCAATGGGGTGTTGGTTGAATTTAAGTTTTTGTCTTTCCTGGAAAGCCCACATTTTTCTGAACATTTTGATATCAAATACTCATTTTGGCAAAATATGGAGTTACGTCTTTATGTCACTGAACCCTCGAATTGATAGTAGGCCTAATTGGGGTTTTTTAATACCGGTACTGGGTATAGCCACATGAGTATTAGAAATGCTCTTTCTGCAATTATTCATCATTCCGGCATTGCAAGTTACATTTTTCTATTATACATGTACATTCATTAGAACTTTTATTTTTGCTTGTCATGATTCTATTTCTTGTGCCCCCCCCCCCTCCCCCCCCCCCCCATCTTTCAAGAAAGTGGTCATATACATATCCTTTAATAGTTGCTTTGAACTTTACTTGCTAAATGTAATTGTAGTATTAATATCCCCTTAGCCTATGAGTATTTGTATTGTTTGTATCAGGATTGTAAGACTTTAGATGACATCAAGAGAAAACTGAAAACATACTTAACATTAAGCGTTTACTGCTGGGTATGTTTTCTTATGTTTTATTGTGAGCACTTTTAGAGTATTATGTTTTCGGGTCGTCCGTCCGTCCGTACGTACATCCGGTTCTCGTGATCGAGTTATCTCAAGAACCGATTGATGGATTCCTGCCAAACTTAGTTCATGTATGTATCTTACAGAGCCAATGAATTGAATAGATTTTGGGGTCACTAGGTTAAAGGTCGAAGGTCAAAGGTCACAGTGCACATTATGTATGCAAAAATAGCTGCTGATCGCGTTATCTCAAGAACGGATTGATAGATTCCTGCCAAACTTAGGTCATGTATGTATGTATCTTGCAGAGCCGATGAATTGATTAGATTTTGGGGTCACAAGGTCAAAGTTCACTGTGCTCATTATGTATGCAAAAAAACTCGTGATCGCGTTACCCCAAGAACCGATAGATGGATTCCTGCCAAACTTAGGTCATGTATGTATATTGCAAAGCCGATGAATTGATTAGATTTTGGGGTCACGAGGTCAAAAGTCAAAGGTTACAGTGCTCATAATGCAAAAATAGCTCGTGATCCCGTTATCCCAAGAACCGATTGATGGATTTCTGCCAAAGTTAGGTCATGTATGTATCTTGCAGAGCCAATTAATTGATCAAATTTTGGGGTCACGAAGTCAAAGGTCACAAGGCTCATTATGTATGCAAAAATAGCTGGTGATCACATCATTATAGAACCGATGGACAGATTGCTATCAAAGGCGGGACATATATGTATCTTGCTGAGCCAATGAACTGATTAGATTTTAGGGTCATGAGGTCAAAGATCATAAAAGGGGCATACATGTATATGAAAAATAGCTTGTAATCATGATATTCTGAGAACCTGTTCATGGATTAAAATTAAACCTGAATTTGAAAGATTGCTTCTGTTTTGGTTTGTGAAATTGCTCTATGGCGGATGCATCAGTTTCGACTGCGCGCAGTCGAAGTTCCATCTAGTTTGTTTTTGTTTCAAGTATTAAAACCATTACTTTCAGATGTGTGATAGACAAACACAAAGTAGCATGCGGTATGACCTGATTTTTAATCAAAGTTATAATGACCGGATGAAGCTCTTTTTTATTCTATCAGACAAGACAGGGCTTTAAAGACACATGGGGAATTCGACACCGTTCGGGTGTTTACCCAATAACAGGTGTTGTCAATCACCAGCGTTAGCCTTCAGTTTTTTATGATCATTGGACCTTATGTAATGCTTTGCTTTGCCCGAAGACTCTCGAGCTCTCCGAGAGATTAAGGGGTAATTCTTGACTGGCCTACGGGTTTGCTGCATGCAGATTTATACTCCCATTATTGGTATTTCCACCAAGGCAGGTGTCAGTGAATTATGGCCTTCTGCAGATGGAAACTGACGATTCACTCCCGCGGCCTTTAAATTTAGCAAAACAATTATCAGATCCAATGAATATTGAGTGAATACATAGAAATTATTTAAAGAATTAAGTACATGTTGGATCTGATGAGGATGACCAATTCTAACATTCTTGAATGCTATATCAAGATAAAGATTGTTTTCCGTCAAGCATATACATATAAATGTCTTTCTGAAGGATCAAGCCAAAAAATAGTTTTGAGATCATAAATGTGTTGCTGTTGTTCGTTTTAAAAATTGTATTCTTTATTGTAAATGAACATACAGGTGATATAGGTAGGATCACTCCAGAAAGGTTGGAGATTCATACATATTATGAAGCCAAATCTTGTTTGATTTGAAAACAGTGATTTTTTATATTACCAAGTGTGGTATAAAATCTGACTTGGGTTATCACTCCATCATAGCAAAAGTAGTCAAAAACTTAAAGTGTAGAAAATAAAGAAAAAATATGGGGCATCGGACGTACATCATAGAAAACTGTTTGTCACACTTTTCAAATTAAACTTTTAAATATTTGTGATTTGTAGGAGCAAAGTCTTCAACTTGTTGATAAGACCTGCACTGTTTTATGTTTCTTTTGTATTCTTTCCAATGTAATTGAAATTAGCGAAAGCCTTTGTTTCAGACTTTGAACAATAGGTCTGTACATCGGACCCCAAAATGTTATTTGTGGTAATTTATCTCTGCTGATTTCACAAACTGACAAAACAACCAAACAAACTTCATGGGTGTCTATGACCATTAAAAGTATAACAACAACATTTTTAATGCTAAATATATTACTCATTGCGGATGTAGTATCGAAAATAATAGTGACATTCGTTTGTCTCGAAATGTATGGTCAACGAGGGATCTACTACACTTCGTCAGGTGATAACATATATTGTTGTTGTTGTTGTTGTCGTTTGGTATTATCGGCGTTTCATTCTTTTTTAGAATATTTACGCCTTTCACTTTTTTTATATTTTTAAACTATTTGTAAATTCATACTCTTCTAAAATCATAGTTTTTTTTGATAATATAAAATCAGATCTACTGGTCCATAAAAACCCCTCACCGCAATTGGCACCTTCCTGCCAGACTGGCGCGGTACATTGCGCAATCTTCTCGGCCATCATTGGCCTAGGCAACTCTGGTGCTGGTGAGAGGATTCTGGGGTAGATCTTCAGAGTCTCTTGATTGGGGTTTACCGTCCTCAATCCGTCTTTACTCTTTCTTTCCTTTTTTTTATACCTTATTTTTCTTTCAAAGTAGGTATCAACATCTTAGAGCATTTGGTTGTCGTGCGATATGTGCAACAACAACAAAAACAAACAAAATCTACTAGCATTAATTAACTAATTACCCTTAATTCATTGATCCCTTTTGCTTTCTAACGGGCCACTTCGTGCTGCTTCCGGTATATATATATATTTTTGCAAGAAAGCATATCATCATAATTTTATTTCCAAGTTTTACAATTAATTGGAATCAGCAGGCTTTAATATATACTCTAAATTATATTTCGCTCCCTCCAGTACCTTGTCACGACTGCGGACTTCCGAGAAACATCACTCAAATTCTCGAAAGCATTTCAGAGGTAAAATTTAACCGCTCTTTTGTTTAAATATTTTATTTTTAATCAATTTTAAAATCAATAAAAAAGACACTAATTATATTGAATCTTCGGTGAATCTCAGACTTGATTTGGTTATTTGTATTCGTTGAATAGAGATACAAACATTGAATAGGCCCTTTCAATTGATTTCCATAGAACTGATTTCCAACCAGCTAATTGTTCAAAACACTGGACAAAAATTATCCCCTTAGTTCATCTAGGATTAGGAAGGAATGTTCGAATATTTACAATATATACATGTATATATAATATATACACTGTTGGTCATAATGGTGAAATAATTATTTATACCCCCAATTTATGGAGTGATTTTGACAACGATTTATTCCTAATAGATCTAGATAATAGTACATTGACACAGTTTTGATCATGGGGGCTCACAGTAACGAGGCCATTGCTTAGCCACTGAATCACGACTGTACGGATCAGGGACTAGGGTACGTCGCCGCCCCCTCAAAAACAAAAAACCATTGAAAATGCAATACATTATCAATACTTCATTGCATTTTGCCCCGACCCCCAACATAAATCCTCTATGTGGGCATGGCTTGAACCATAATGCATGGCCCTACGGAGGAATTTTTCCTGTTTTCTCCATAATCATTATCACAATTTCATCCTTCCAGAGAAATTTGACGAATGACGTGGCTCTGGAAGTTTCAGAAAACATCGCAAGGCTCGTGACTGAGAACATATCGGCAGCCGATGTTATACTCGTGTCCAATATATCATCCAGGATTGCCGATCTTAACTATACCGATGCGGATGTGAGTTCATATCCCATAATGCAATTCAAAATGTTAACAAAAACTACTTCGCCTTGTTAGCCACCTATCGAAATTTGCGAACATTGCAATGGGAATTATGTGTCTGACCAACTTTCAGGCAATTTTAGTCTTCAATTGGGTAATCTTTGCTTAATTTGTAGTAAAGGGGGATTTCAATTGGGCCAACAAATATCAGAGTTGGGCACTAAATTGCCTCAAAATTGGTCAGACCCTTTTATCTCATGTCGGGCAATTTTTTACCTTACTTCTTCATGCAGTTTGGAAGAAATTTACTTCCTCTTCTTACACTTTGAGTACAGACCTCTTTACAGAGTATTGTCGTACTATACTGGGGTGTGTGCAGGCGCACCACTACACCGGTGTTTCCCCTACTCTTATACGAATAGTGCAGTGGGTTCACGTGTAAAGGTAGTGACTCTTCTCTACACGGGGCCTTCATTTGACGTCCTATCCGAGGGACGGAGTGTTTTCCACTTAACATAGCTTGCGACTATGAACAAGGGACGGGGCACGTTAACACACAACGCAGGCTTCAGTCATCCGCCTAGGTGGGAGTCGAACCCGGGATCTTTAGTTCGTCAGGCAGACGCTTTACCGACTGAGCCAACTCGCCTCAGAACACGGGTAGCTTTGCTAAAGCAAAAATAATACATGTGGTAGTTCTATGTAGGTGCTTTGAACATGCCTTGTGATGGGTATACTTCGTATGAAAATATCACCTTTTCGGTTTGTTGAAAGGATGGCCACATTGAATAGAATTTATTTTCGAATTGAATTGGTTCATTAGAAAACAACAACGCGACATGCAGCTCAAGGCTGATATTGTCTGTTTAACAAAGTAATCCGATAATTATATCATAACACAAACAACAAAGTACAAAAGCAATATAATAAATAACAATGGCAACATCACACATTAATATATGTTTTGTAAAATATCTATCTCCGCTTGCATCCAATATTAAGATCTTGGATTATGTGGCAACGATTGCAAGCAACATTGCTGATGTTGACATGGTTACGCTCCGGGTGGCCGAGGAAGAAGAGGACGCTGTGAGTCAATTCGTGCTGTCCTTCGAGCGACAGCTGAGCAACGTTGAATTAGATGATGGAGAAGCTATAAGCATCACACGACCTAACGTAGCAGTAGAGGTGACCAATAATGATAAAAGCATCAATTAGTCTTCAAAATAGTAGAATAAACTGCCATTTTCCCCCAAACATAAATTATTACAGACGAATACCGTCTGGCTGGAAGCGAAATATTTTGACGCGAATCTGCCCCCCCCCCCAAAAAAAAGGTACACATTCTGAATAAAGAAAATACGTTATGCGTAATGCCCATTCTATTTTGTTCTAGCGATTTAAGATTTTAACATTATAACATTGAATATCGAAGGGTTGAAATAATGTTCTGTCTATAAAGAGGTACGTTACAATGCTGTTTAACATTTTAGCGGCAATGTTTGCACGTTCTCGGTACTCCTTTTATATCATTTTTTTTTTAAGAGGAGGTCTTTGTCACTTGCCCCTCCCCCACCCTCCCCCCCCCCCTCTCTCTCTCTCTCTCTCTCTCTCTCTCTTTCTTTCTCTCACTTCATATGTCTCTCTCTCCATATGTCTCTCTCTACCTTTCATTTATCCTGACCTCATTTTGCTCATCCAAAATAGATCCGGAGTGTAGCAGCTGATGACTTCAGCCAAGGTCTGGTCATAACGCTAGATCTCCCCACTTCAAGTACTCAAGAACTAACCGCATCTAACATCAGCCTGCACAACGCAACGGATTTCAATAGACGGGACCAAAGAAATAATACCGCAGCTCAAGTAAGCATCCCGAAAGAAATCTTCTCCATTCCTTCATCATTGTCTCAAACTTCAACCACCGATTTCGATATGCCCAACAACGAGAGCCACTACCAGAAGTTGGTGTTCAACGTCTACTCCTCGCCATCCCTTCATATATCCACGTCATTACGTAATATCAGCAAGAGTTATGAAGGTTTCAACCGATCGGCCAATACGCTTGTTCTGTCTCTCAAAATTGGAAGGAGAAAGGTGGAGATGGTAAACGAGTTGATAAACTTCACCTTCACACCACTCGAGGTAAAAGCAGAGTTTTGATTTTTCTAAATTTAGGGACACTGATTTTGTTTCGAGAAAGAGCATTCATCTTGCGAAACAATTTGTTTTTTGATGCTGAAAACAGAAAACATTTCGTATTCTATAACCCTGAATTTATCTTCTCCGTTGTATATATACTTTAGTCTTTCAAAAGTCGGTCTCTTTTTTTTTAAACTTTTGAAACAACAACGACAGGCTAGAAAAGGTAGGGACTCTAGGGAGATGACACCGTTTTCGAAAGGGAGAGATTCCCGTTTCCGAACGCACTTTATACAGAAAATGTATTGTCTCTCGAGTGGTGATCTTAATGGTTCTTTGAGAAAATGTTCTTTGCTGTTGTTGTTGTTATTAGATGAGATGTTGAACCACTCAATTTCGCGACATGTTGTTACGATATCGTTTGCTGTAATCTCTTGAGAAACGATGAGAATAGGCTAAATCACAGCCTATTTTAATTTAAAAGAAAATCTTTTCTTTCATATTTTTTTTTTTGTTTAATCCTTGAATTTAGCCTGGCTGCAATGCTACATGTTCTTTCTGGGATGAAGACCTAACAGACTGGTCTCCAGATGGATGCATGCTGCTTTCACAAAGCTTACCGAGTTGCTATGACGCAGACGAGTCGTCCAATGCAACTGGTTATGGTAGAGTCGTGTGCGGATGCAACCATCTCACTAGCTTTGCGGTGTTAATGGTAAGATTGTTTAATAATAATGTAATAATGATGAATAGATCAATTATTAAAGCGCAGCTACTATATAATTTAGTGTACTCTTCTGCGCTGTGATGAAGACAAAAAACTCATCACAGTGCTACTTTACAGACAAACAGTACAAAAATTAAAATTATTTAAAAAATATTTTAAAGCTCCTGAAAACAACTGCGTCTTCAACATAACTGTGCAAACAGCAAGAGATGAGGCTTTTCTTATGTTTAGTGGTAGACTATTCCAAAGCTTTGAGGGCGCATATGAAAGCATAATCTCCAAGAGTTACTTTTGTTTTTGTTTGAGGTAGCTTTAATAAGAAGCAGCCTGTCCTGTTCACTGTTCGCAAATTACGTGCATATAAATGTGACCATTCAATGCGTTGTAAAGTGACAAGCAAAAATTTAGTTTTATAGCTTAACGAGCAAAGACATGTAACCTGTTGATGTAACCATGTTTAGGTTTTTTTTAAATCTGTGACAGCAGTTAATTTGTTTTGAAATTATTGAGTTGCTCTTGTTCAAGAAGAACAAAAGATAAATTCAATTTAAAAATAAAGTCTAGAAGTTACCAATATACTGTTTTATAATAATACCTTATATCAAAACAATATTGGAAGGTTTTTCCACATCGAATATCTTAAAACCCAACAAAATAACGGTACTCTTTTCTTAATAGATAAATATATTGTAACAAAATTGTCCAGTTGTCTACGATAAAAATATTAATTATTTGTCTTAAAAACGTACATTTTTGGTGGTAAATGTGGCAGAACCATCATTACTGATCTAAGAGTTAACATCATTATCCTATAATTTTTTTCTACATCTATATTATGATAACAAATTATCACATGAACATATTAACTAATTTGTTGACATTAATTCTTAATTTTCACTACTTTTGCAGATACTCATGGCAAAAACTTAAGGTCGTCTGAAACTCTGAATGGATAAAAGCGAAATAATAATTTTAACTTTCGGCTCATTTTGTTTTACAGGACATATACCACGAGGAGCATTCCTTGGAACGCGTGTATAGAAACTTAAGTTACATCGGATGTGGCATCTCCATTGTCAGCTTAATCATTACGGTGGGAGCCTATCTATCAAACAGGTAAAATGAACCTACACACCATGGTACACACACGCACGCACATGCACCCACACACCCGCACGCACCTCAAGACCACACACCCACACCCTTCTCCCAAACCGGCACATAGGCCTACTTGAAATAAACATGGTTGTGGAAAGAGCCGTGAAGTGGAAATCGTTTTGATTTGTTATCGCTCAGTTTTGATGACAATCCAACAAGTCCACTAACAATTATATAAAGAGAACAAATCATTTAATATTGATAATCCTCCGTCACGGCAATATACAATTGAATTAAAAATCCTTGAGAGTTCTCAAGGATTTTTATTTCAATTGTTTTAAATATTATTTATATATTTGTTTGTATATAAATATACGTATATAGATAACACGCGCAAACACCCATATTTTCCTTGACACGTACATTCCTTAAACGTGATGTTGCCGAATTACTATTTCTATTGCAAAAGACATGATCATGGTGATAGAACATTAATTTCTCGCCGAATGCATCTAAATCTATCTCTCCATCTCTTTCATGACAGACCGACTTCATTATCCTACGTCCCATTGGCTTCCTGTCATCTCAAAAACATATAAAGACCCTTTTTATTGTAAGATCACCCCTTCCACATGCCTCATAAAGATCCGTCACTGACCTAAGCTGTAATAATTGTTACTGATTGAAACACTCTTTTTATTTCTTTATTTATCAAACCACCTAATCACAGAGTGTTGAGGAAGCAACAAAGATTCAAGATTCTCATACTCCTCTGCCTCACTCTACTCTTACTCTACATCTCCTTCGTCATCATGCTCGTCCTCGATTCGACGCGAAACCGTCGCGAGGTCGCCCCGATCCCATGTGCCATTTTGACGGTCGTCATTCATTACTCCCTGCTGTCCTCGATGGCCTGGATGGGTGTCGAAGGCTTCAATGCCTACTTGCACATCATCAAGATCTTTGATACGTATATTCCGAGATTTATGCAGAAAGCGACACTGGCTGCTTGTGGTAATTATCATACAGTGAGGAATCGAATATTAATCTACGATAATTAGTTTTGACTTACTGTTGCAGCTAAGGAATACGACATCATGCACCAGTATATATCAATACAAAATAATAAATTTGTTTACCCAGGGAAGCCTCATTGGCTTCCATGCTATTCTTCCTAAGGGTACTGCAAATATTATTGACCATGGGATTCGAACACTAAACCCTAGGAATGAGAGCAACTGAATGAACCACTAAACCACGATTCCTCCACAGTATTTTATGGTTAGGGATCGGACAAGGGTGAAGATCAGAGCCAGGGTCAGGATTGTGGTTAAGAGTCTGGTTAGGGTCAGGGCCACGGTTAGACCCCAGGGTCAGGGTAAGGGTTGAGGTCATTCTAGGGTGTGGTCTTCTGCAGGTGCTCCTTAGTCCTGTTTGTGTTCTTGTGTTATCATTTGTTGTTGCTCTCTTGCCATCATTATGGTTCTTTACACTCTTACCATTGCTATACAAAACTTTCTTTCCATAACAAAATCCAGACAAAACTATTGACGACTCTAATTCAAGATATCAATTGTTGGCAAGATGTGGATGGTCTCTGGCTCATTTCAGCTATTTGCTCCTGATTGTTAATTTGATATATCTTTACTGCATTAATCAGTTTTAATCATTTTCATTATATTCCTACAGGTATCCCTGCATTGATCGTCGCTGCGACTGGGGCAGCTGCAAGACAAAAGTACGCCCATCACGATCGGTAAGAACCCCTAATAAGATATATCGTGCAAAAAAACAAAAACAAAATTCCCTGCTCGGATGATGTCTTTATACCTCAGGCACAACATCAAACCAGGGACAGTGTCAAACCAACTCCGCACTCATTCCAAATCGACAAATTCTTTTATCAAGTCTTTGTCGATCAGGGGTTCAGTCTCGTGACGGTCCCGTTTGTGTGCCTAGGATATTATTTCGAGAAGGCTTACTTTGAATCATCGGGTCATCGCGTCGGGTCGGGTGGTCGCATCACCCGACCTTTTGTGAAAGCATGCTTCTTGATTCACGAAATGTCGGGGGAAATGTTTGCGAAATAAACCCCTCTCATCTACACATGATCTGGTCCAATTTACCCGACACTTTGTGAAAACCCTAAGGCAAGTCTACGAAAGGTCGCTTCATCTTCCGCTTTCGTTTTAATACGAAAGGTCGTGTAACGCGACGATGATTCGAATTGAGCCTTTCGAAAGTAACTTGCTTTCGAGTATGATACTAATCTTTCACTTTCGTTATGTTACAAATTAATGCTCCGTCGGCTCTAAAAGCCTGATTAAAGACTAAAATGTTCATAAGAAAGTAAAATTTGCGAGAAATTTCAGTTTGAACATTTTTTCAATAGGGACTTTCAGATTCTGCACAACGAGAACGTGGACTGCCCTTTTAAGGCAATGTGACATCCTTTTAAGGCACTGGCAGTGACGTCACATTTCCTTAAAAGGGCAATACACGTTCTCGTCGTGCAGAATCTAAAAGTCCCTAATGCCACCTCATCTTGTACTAGAAAAGGGGCACTAGGCATGTGCCTCAGTGGATACTTCAAATCAAATCAAATCAGATGTGTTTAAATGTTGCCAGGAACAAGTATGTGTTTTTTGTGGAAACTGTTAAGCGTTTGCATTGGGAACCTGCATGTGTGTGTGTATTGGGTTGTTACAGGCGTGTATCAATCAGATATGATTATTTACGTCTGGGGACCGATATTTGTACGTCACCATCCGAAAGACGTGACTCAGTTTCGAACCTGCGTCGTCGGCTAAATCAGTTTGTAGCTTCCATTGTTAGCTGGATTACAGGCGCACGCCACAACTGCTCCGTATTCACTAAAACTTATACCAAACGCTAGGTCGGTCTAAAATAAATTGTAAAACGGAAGTTAGACCGAGTGAGTCATTTGCTTAACATGACTGAAATTAGTAGAATACTATATAACATTAAAGTGCGGTTGGCCAACGGTTGTGGATCACTCTATTTCGACTTTTACAACGTTCTAGGTGCTTCCTCCAGTTCTGGTCTCAGATTGGCGGACTCCTCATCCCAATCGTGATCATCCTCCTCGTCAACATCGTCATCTTCTCCATGATCATCGTCCGGTTGGTCCGATCAGCTAATCCTGAAGGTCTAGTGAGGAAAGACAAGAGAGATGAACGTCGAGAAACCATCAACAGAGTCCAGATCGCCATCTCTAACCTTGTTATTCTGGGCTTGACTTGGACAGCTGGTTTTCTGCTCTTCGTCGACAAAATAAGCCAGGTATTCCCTTTATTTTACAGAGGCGATTTGGTTTTTGTAAAGACGAATGGTGATTGTTTTTGCATACTCATTAGTAGTATGTCAGTTTTTAAGATTATAATACTAGAAAATCCCAAGAAAAGTATTGCTCTTTAAATGCACTTATATTCGAAATATCAATAAAAATACAGGACCAAACATTCCACCTACACGCATGTGTAATGCGAGACCTTACAACATTCACCAATTCTCCTTTGCTTCATAATAAACATTTCCCACTCGCCTTTAGACAGTTTCTGTCACGATGTAATGATACGATCAGTACTCAAATTTATCTGGAAAGTTTTTCCCTGTTTAGTAAGACTTGAGTCTTTGCGTAGATTATGACCACACCAGTAGAATTCTTCTTGGGTAATTCCGTCTCATGGCAAACGTCACTTTTCAATAATGTCATGGCCTTCTGTGGAAAATATGTTGGTATTGTTCTACTTAATCTCCATATGCAGTTTCTATAGTTAGATCATCTTGATTTTTTTTTCTTGTTAAGATTGCTGAGGGGCTCTTCATCGTTTTGAACGCGCTTCAGGGATTCTTCATATTCCTTCTGTACTTTGTCCGCATGCCGTTCTTCCGCAAACAATTGTGCAAGACCTGCCGAAGTGGCAAGCACGGACCTGAGGTCGCCTCGAGTCAACTTCACATTAGTGAAACTGCATCATCATCCTCATCCTCAACAACGAAAGCAACATCCAAGCCGACATCGAGGCTGACATCGAGGGGAAACGTTGATGCAGTGGATGGTGGCGAAGGAGGAAGGCCGAGGAAAGATAAATCGGGGAATGGAGAAGCCCTACCGCCGGCTTTCATTGAAACGAATAATGTCGGTAGTATACATTTGAAAAGGTTACAAGGACCCCAAAGGTTTGATTATTACTGATAAATCGGGCACTATATAGCTGACGCAAAATATTTACCATAATGATACATCTCTAGTACTAACATCCACCACGCAAAGTGCTCAAAGCACTTAAGACTGTAATTAATCGGAAAATGTAGATGTATTGCAGAACGACATAAGTTCCGTTCCGAGGCTCGAACCCACGACCTTTGCATCTTCAGTCAAGTGCTTAAACCACTCGACTAGGATACCTCTAGAAATTATTCAAATCTGATTTCAACAAACTGACAAAAGTCTCATTTTATTTTTTACATTTTTAAGGGGGCAATCGTTAGAAGGTACCTGCACTATACGGTATAAGAGAACAGTAGATACCTATCTTTAGTATGTTGAATAAATTTAGTCATCTGATTGTTCGAAATTGGAGTCGTGATATTAGCCATGCCCGCAAAGAAACGAACTATGCCCGTCGCCCCTGGTATAAGGGCATAGTTAATGACAAAGATGCCCGTTGCCCCGGGTCAGGGGCATAGTTTAATTTTGCTGAAATCCCCATTGGTTTACGTGTAAAACGTTTCTTTGTGCGAGCACGGATACCATACAGTGTGTGTGCGATTCGCGAATGATAGTAAAATTAAGGCAACTTTCCAGCGAAGATTAACAGACAATGACTCAGATTATCTGTGATGTTTTAACTAATCTTTACTAAAGAAAAGGATAATAAGGCAAGAATTCTTTGTAGACTATTTTGTGAATTCGGTTTATAAAAGATATATGGACTGCTTTATTATTCGAGGCATGGCTGTTTCTATACTGGCTCTCGGGGACCTTACATCCTGCTATGAACCCTCGCCGCGCCTTGACGCGCCTCGGGGTCATAGCAGGATGTAACGTCCCCTTGAGCATATATAAACAGTTATGTCTCTCATAGCAGTCAATATATCTATTCTAGTGGACAATGTTCTCGCTTCCTCTTGATCAGATTTCATGACTGATGTCCTGTCTCGAATGTTTGTGAAATTCAAGAAAATTTATTGCAGTCAGAGGTTTCTTACGGTTTAAATAAATCCACTTTTTCTCCTTATATTGACCTAAGTATTTATATTTTTCAACCCTTTGTAGTTAAAAAAATACTAATATGTATTGAATGAAGGTTATTAAATTAAATTAAAAAGTTTCAAATTTGTACATTGCAATAAATGATTATGAAATTTCACAAAACGCTGCCAGTTTTGAAACTTTAATGATTAATGATTAGAAATTGACTTTAAATTGTTGTGATTTTTGCTCTTTGTGTTCATATATGATGTGTATTCACAGAAGTGTGGTTCATCTGGTTGGTGATGTAACTTGACAATTATAGTTTTTCACAATCAGTGGAAAGGTAATCTGTTTTGATATTAAAGTTTTCACCTCAAGTTAAAAGTTCAAGTTCAAATATGTATTTCCACTATGAAGAAGGAAAAAAACAAATTATATACAATAAATAAATTACAAACTATATTTTACAAAGTATGCAGAATTTATTATACGAGAGTACATGTTATAGGCTTCGCTTTGGTATCACACACTTTGTATTATGTAGATAATGTGTTTTTTGCTGTCTATTTCTATTGAAGTAAAAGATTTGATTGCAACATCCAGTAATGAATTGTGCAGTTGAAGTAATTGATATCAAATCAAATATTGATGTACAATTTCGTTAATCTGGAATGCTTCATCTAATTTTGTTATTGCGAGTTTTTATTGTTTTGCGCTTAAAGATATAATAAGTTGATAATAAATAAATAACTGAATTCAAAATTCTCTTGTTGTTCAATACAATTGAGTAAGTAAAAGTGCCCTATTTCTTGAAGAATTAACGGTACCAGTCAGACTATCGTTAAAGAAAATGTTGAAGGATGGATAACAATGCATCAAAATTCGCAAACACTTGTGCATTCAATATAACAGCCCTATTTCATGTAAACAGCGCCAACTAGTGTCTCAGATTGAGTCATTGATTGGTTGATTTTAAATTATATTCCACCACGCGAAGATAAAAATGGCACTGTTTCCCGCCAATAAGCTGCATAAACCAGTAAACATTGTCACAAATGGAGTAATTGAAAGACGACGGCTTTGGGGAAATGGTCAGAAATGAAAATCTACTCTTAAATGTTAAGTAATGGCACTTGTATACTGAAGACAAACGTGTAGGTCTATATCTGATTTAAGGGGAATTGTGACAGTTTAACTCTAAAAGGGCCGGGTTATTTAGGCACTCTCTCGGGAGAGGGGAAGGGAGGGGTGCCCCTTAAAATATCGGCATATTGATAGAGTTTGTCATTAAAAAAAAAACAAGTACATGAAGTTTCATTAACAAATACACGAAATCAATGACAAATAGAAACTTAATAACCTCGCCCACTGTGTAAGTTATTACCGAGCTGTGAGGTCTAGGACATTGCTAATTTGATTTGATGTGATGGGTTATTTTCCGTATACATCATCACACATATAAACGAACTTTTAACATGTATGATCACATCACTGTTGGTCATAAAGGTGGAATAATTCCTTTTTTACCCCAGTTTATGGAATGACTTTGACAATGATCCATTCTTAATAGATCTAGATAATAGTATACATTCTCAGATTTTATTTAATAATAGTTTGCAAGTGTTTGTTTTACGTGACTGCTATAAAGCATGTGTGTGCTACTATGCTTATCAACTACGGAACCTACGGCCTTAAGTCAACATTAACTGACAGTAATGAGGATTAATGATTCACAAAAGGGCACTAACATAGCACATCGAAACGGTTGTGATCCTGGGGCCTCACAGGTACGAGGCCATTTCTTTGCCACTGAATCATGACTGTACGCAGCGGGTGCTAGCGTAGGGGGCAGCCCCCACAAATAAAATAAAAAAGGAAAATGCAAAAAAAAATATAAATAATTGTGTTTTGCCCCGATCCCCAACATGAAAAAATCCTCTGTGTGGCCATGCATGCCTTGAACCATAATGCACTGCCGTAGAGAAGAATTGTTTCCTCCCCCAATTCGTGAGAAATCTTTTAGCGGCAAATCAGCCAGCCGGCGATTAAGCGGGGAGGGGGGGAGGGGTAAGGAGCACTGTTTTTTTTTAACTCAACATCTTCACCCCCCCCCCCCCCTTGAGCCAGGGGAAAGGGGCCGTCTTCTTCATTATGAATAAGGTTAAATTTCCCTGTTTTGGGGGCCAAGGTAGGGGCCGGCCCCCCGACCCCAGTAGATCCGCCCCCGTCACTGCTGCAGTATGTTCGGCGTTTCAAGAGGGAACAAGTGCCGTCCATGCTATCATTCCGGGGGGTTTCAATTTGAAAGTGTGGTTTCTTTGATTGTTCATTAACCCCTATCCTGTATTTTTGCAAACAAAATATTTAAGTTATCAGAATCGGTTTCATATCACTTTTTGATTGGTGTAAAGTTCCATTCATTTATATACACTAAACTCATAATTTGAGAAATGATAGCATTGCAATTATATTCATTCTTTGGGATATCGTCTGCTTGTGTAAATCATGTCTAACCTGAGATCTCACACATCTCAACAGCGTTCGGAGAGCTCTTCAGGTGCTAAATCAGGGCTGTATTTAAACGTTTTGTAATTGATAATAATCATAACTTCGAATGTTTCCAAGCATTGAATTTCGATAAAATTGTCCAATCAAAGTTTCACCTTTGCAATAATGAAAATAAAGTTAGTTTAAAAAAAAAACTTCGCACAGCTACTTTAAATGAAACATGGCTTGGGTAGTGAGCTAATAAGGATATAAATCCGAATTCTTGAAAACAGACTAATTCGGAGCTTGACAAAGTTCATCGATTGACTGCTACACTTGAGAGTTTGCCGACATTAATAACGAGACTAGCAGAGATGGAAATCGGACGGGTTTTGATTGTGACTATACAGTTGTAATTGTTGGGTTAATGGTAGTTTCAATTATCTATAGCACTATTCTCAATTACTTTTGCTTTTATGAAAGCAAAGTGTATTGAACTAAATATCCTGCGTATACCTGTCACATGAAGTGACTTAAATACATTTTTTTTTTAATAGTGCGATTAATGTCCCTCCTCACAATAATCAGAAATAATGAGCTGCCTCTCTCTGTCTCTCTCTCTCCCCCTCTCTCCCTCTCTCTCTCTCTCTCTCTCTCTCTCTCTCTCTCTCTCTCCCTATCTCTCTTTATGTCTCTCTCCCCCTCTCTCTCTCTCTCTCTCCCTCTCCCTTATTATTATATCTCTCCTTTCCCCACATCTCCCTCTCTACTCTCCATACCCCAAATAATCAGTCATTTTCTTCAGGTCATTATCTGAGGGCGTAGCGCGTCACGGAAAGGAACGGGTGAAGAGAAAGTACTTTGGTTTTGGTATTTGACCCTCATGATTTCCCCCTTTACCTTCCTAAAACCTAGGCTTAATCGTACCTTCTTTCCGTTTGATGGGTAGTTAAACTACCCACCAACAGGAAAGAGCAACCTACGCACTGTATTGTTTGTGACGACTGCAATGCAGTGTTAGGCTTTTATTAAAGATAAACTCCAGTTCTGGTAAAAAAAAAAAAAAAATAATTCTCACAGAATCAAACGAAACTTACACTGAATGTTCAAGATTACAAATAAATGACATGTGCCAAACAATTTTGGAAGAAAATGTATACTGGCTGAGTAATGAGCATAGAAAGACAAGGAAATCAAGGTAGTATACTAGCCCCGACACCATGTGTGTTGTCCCATGTATAGCTTTCTGTGTACAGTGCTTGTTACTTTACCAAGACTCAGTCAAATTTATTATGATTTTGATGACTCCAGAACCTTGCAGTGCACACCAATACTTACATGCTACATGATCAACTGTTTCTGATCCTTTCCACACCTTTTCTTTCACAATGCAATCGCATTACCAGTACCAAAGTTTATCTTTAAACTCGAGAAGGCATGGGCGTATCATGATTAATTTAATTTCACTCATTTAAGCTTACATTTATGATAAAGCTGATCACTGAGTTTGTAAATCAGGCAATAGACAATTTCCGTTATGTTATCAAATTTAATGCACAAATATTTGTTTAGTGCTTCGTTATAAATTATTTCATTCATCTGTTACGAATATTTATATTACAATAATCAGAATGAGATTTGCATACATTCCCTGTTGTTAGGTAGGACAAGCCATTTATAATGTTTGTCCACATTATTTTGTTTTTTCAAGAGTGTCGTCATGAATAAAGTATAAGTTTACGTTGAAAACTCTTTATTCGTGGATAGCAATTTCTGTGTCCCTCCCTAGGGCAATGAAGAGAGAGAGAGAGAGACAGAGAGAGAGACAGAGAGAGAGAGAGAGAGACGGAGATACAGAGAGACACAGAGAGAGACAGAGACAGACAGAGAGAGACCGAGAGAATAAAAAAATTGAAGAAGGGGGGGGGGGACATTACTAAAAAAAGATATAGAGTAGGTACATTTTAAAGAAAAAAAGAAAGAAAGTTTGATACGGAAGGGAACGTGACAGCAGTAATACAACAACAAAAAACTCCTGACATCCTCCTCTGCTGGGGCGCTTTGCTTCCTTACATTCCATGTATATATTCCATCCTCTCATGACGGATAGTGTCCCCCTCCCACCCCCAACTCTCACTACGGACATTATCCCCCTCCCCCTGTGACTGAAATCATCATGCAACGATAAACTTCTCGATGTGAATGTGAGCCGAGATTTGTGTGCAATAAATTAAACTCAACTGCTTGCAACCGGCGTTTCTCTAATTTCCACAAAGCAGAAATCCCATTGACAAGGGGAATTATGTTGTCAGTGTTTGGTATCAAACAAAACTTGCCTTGAATTGAATGTCATAAAAATAAATTCGACATATTCATCTCACTTCCTCACAAGTCAATAGTATTCGTTTGAAATGAATAATGGCATTCTAAATACCCTGATACTACTTCATATCATTTAGTCACACACTCACGCTTTTATACTACAACAGAGCGTTGCCTAAATGCTGATCCATGGATGATAATAGAATAAGTTCAGTGTTAGGTGAAAGAGACTTGCTTTGAGGTGAGTGTCATCAAAAATAATAGCGTTGTATCATTTCACATGCTCACGAGTCACGAATCAATAATATTCTTTTGAAATGATAAAAATGGCATTCTGAATAGTGAATACCCTGATACCTCACAATTTCACGCTTTACAACAACAGATCGTTTCCTAAACGTAGATCCCATTTGATGACAAAAGAACAATTCCCCAAATAATATTTCGCCCCCGGGCCGTGGGCAGACCATGCAGAGAATCAACATTTGCCATTTCTTTTGCGGTCGTCTTTACCAGATTTGAGGGGGATCACAGCGATTGAATGTGCAGGTGCTAACAGATTCCGATGTACAAACATAATAATACGCATGGTTGTATGGTTCTATATCAATTGTCATATTACAAATAGAACCATTGACTTGAAAAATATGCGTTTAGTCTTCAATGGATCAGCGCGTTCAGACTTTATACAAAATAAATTGAACAGACGGGAAACTATTTATTAAAAACAAGTTAGGGAAAAGGGTTATAATGGTTTGCAATGCCTGGTGATGCTTTGATTATAATTATGTAGTCGGAATAAATGCTCTCCTCTCAGTGATATATTTATTTAATAGTCCTTCTATATGTGGATAAAGGGGGTGATGATGTAGATGATAATTATGATGGGGATTATGATAATGATAATGATAATGGTAATGGTGAAGATAATGATGATGACCCCTGTATCATAGCGCTGGTGTTCACCTCTGCTGAGTGATCATGGCGTTTACATCTAACAATTATTGAGTATGTCTCACAAAATATAACGCTCGTAAGCACTTTAAACAAATAAGTTTATGAGTTTTATCAAACACAGATTACATTGAAATTGCAGTAAATGGAGAAATTTAGTTTATTCATTCACACAAACCCAAGCGTTCACCAAATAGAAAACTGAAAAACAAACGTTGGAATACTTGGTGAAAGTGAAAAATTCAATTGGCCCGAACGACAGGCTACATCAATTCGTACTACAGTGTATTGGAGTGAAGGAAATAGCTCGGGAAACCCCCTTGGGTTGGTGTGAGTCATGTCATTTGAATCCAGACCCTTCTTATTCATCCATGACACCGCTTTGTACCTCTCACCCACGCAGTAACCCGGCATACATGTAGTCATGCGGTCCTGGGAAAAGAGCGTTATCTGATAGAAGTTCGACGAAGACAAACTGGTGAAGTAACGTTTACTGGGTTGCCGTTTTCTTCCCGAAATCTTTTTATATACCCCACCCCCCCCCCCTTTCCCCTAGAAGCGGGTCATTTTGGGTGCCTTCTTCAATATGATCATGGTGAGTCAATTAAATATCCCTGCTATAATATACTTGTAGTCAAGACTTCCCTGAAAAGTTGGAGCTCATACCCCCCCCCTCTCCCTCTCTCTGTCTCTCTCTTCATCCGTCTATCTCTCTCTCTCTCTCTCTCTCTATCTCTCTCTGTATCCGCCTATCTCCCCCTCTCTCTCTCTCTCTCTCTCTCTCTCTCTCTCTCTCTCTCATGTATCTCTCTTTCTTCCTCCTCTCCTCCTCTCCGTCGCTTTATTTCTCTTTCAGTCTCTCTTTTACTTTGTTTTATACAAACAAATACAAAAAAGGGCTGCAATTTGCAGCTTGGTATTTCATGAAGAAGGTGGTTTATTTGTTAAAATTTTATCTTCTTTTTTTTTTTCTTCTTCTTCTTCTTCTTCTTCTTTTTCTTCTTTTTCTTTTTCTTCTTCTTTTTCTTTTTCTTTTTCTTCTTCATCTTCATCTTCTTCTCATGTTTGTATTTTCCTGTTGGAGGTAATGGGGGGGGGGGGGGGTGTGCTGGTTTAAATTGGATAGTTGGCTTAGAGTGCCTGGTGAAGGCCGAATTGCCTGATTTTATTTTATTTGCATCACTCAATTTTCGAATTTAATTTTGATCGAGAGGGAGTGTTTCTCCAACAGCTGTTGCAATTTTTTTTTAGGAAACAAACTATTTCCCCAAGTTAACATAATAATGCCATAACTCCCATCACCTGTTCAAAGGCTACAATCATGAACGGTACGGTGAGAACAAATGTGACGTTTTGGAATACTGGAATGTGGTCATGGTTCAACAACATTTATTTTCCATGATGCAAACTTGAGATTGAAATTTTGAGATCTGAAATACGGACAAAATGAAGAGGGCAAATCGAGAAAGGGGTGTATATATGCCTACATGAGTGGCGTATTTCGACATTGATAAACGGAGGGTGGGGAGGGGGGCTAGATACACCTGGGCTATTGTCAAAAGCATAGGCACCACAGCAATATGGGGTCTCGGGTACATTAGCCCAAGAAATCTATTTTTTTTCCTTCTTTTTTGTTGTTCCTGCAATCTAATCCAATTTTCCCTCTCTTTCTCTCTCTCTCTCTCGATTTTTTCTTTTCTGATGTGTCCCTTTTCGGCGACTGGGAGAGTGGTAATGCTGACTAAGTTAAAGAGAGAGAGACAGAGACAGAGACAGACAGACAGAGAGAGACAGATAGACTAATAGAGAGAGAGAGAGAAAAAGCATAGAGACATATAGAGACAGAGAGGGGAAGAGAGAGAGAGACAGAGAGGGGGAGAGAGAGGGGGGGGGGGACAAGAAACCAGATGGATTGGAATGTTTCAGGTATAATTTTCACAGATCATCATATTCTGATAATGTATATTTAGTGAAATAAAGGCCCTATGTTTATGAATAATATTACAACTACCGCAGAGTGTATATTGCGTCTGGTCTGAGCCTGAAGGGGATTAACTCCGAGTTAAATGTTTAGGTAAATGAGTTAACGCCCTTCTTGTTCCAAGGAGACGACTGTAAACAATAATTAATTTACCGGAATACACTTCATAAATCATTAACCCCCACCCTCGCCTCCTCTCTCCACACCCCCCCCCCCCCCCCCTCCCGGGGTCGGGTTATTTCTGTCCATTCAGACTACTAATCTTTTTTGACCTCTTTTCTTTTGTCGCATAACAACTCGGACTGTGGGGACTAAAGTTTGTTTTAAACAGGATATTCAGCCCTCGTTTAACGACTGGATTTTCATAGATAAAACAAATCAATAGAACAATCAAGCCCGAACATTCATTAAGCCGTCCTCGACACGCACAGACGTACCCTCACCGAGACAGGCTTAACTTGTATTTAAACTCTAGCCAGAACGCGAGAGCGGTCAGTCAGAAAAACTTGGCAAACTCAACTTGTTTTTTTTAATCGGCAGGGCCTATACGCTCGAGTTAGCGTATCTTAATCTATGACGAATTCTCCACTCGGACTGTATGATATGTAACAATCTTCATCAATTTTTTTTAGAGAGGATTGGTTATCCTTGTTCTGGAAGGGAATAGTCGGAATTAAATCGTTTCGTGTTGCGCAGCGGCATGTTCCAGTTTTGTTGAAGATTTCGGTTCTCGGGGAGAGGAGGGGAGAAGAAGGAGGATCGTTCAGGACCCGAGGTTTCATAAATATATTTTCCTGGGACTCACAAACTTGGAATTGACAGCATGGAATCACTCAAATTTGTGTGCTTATGTTTGGGAGCTTTAATGTGCGTGTCCACTTTGGTAAGTTATCGTTTTATTTTGCGAAGTCTCGAGCCTATAAATTAAAACGATATAAAAATATGTTATGTATCTGTATGTTACTGTAGAATAAAGCAGTCTGTTGAAAATATAGACTAT
Organism: Strongylocentrotus droebachiensis; assembly: GCA_035222895.1. Lineage (NCBI taxonomy): Eukaryota > Metazoa > Echinodermata > Echinoidea > Camarodonta > Strongylocentrotidae > Strongylocentrotus > Strongylocentrotus droebachiensis. Next base: position 24,220 of record JAVYIG010014337.1, read on the forward strand.
TAGGATTGTGAAGAATAACAATATGTGATCATATTTTTGCTCGAATTAAACGAACGATTTTAAAGATATAATGTATGTAAGTAATTAGTTAAGAGATTCCGAACCTCCACCCATAGATAATAATAATACAGTGCTTTTATATAGCGTATATCACTGCGATGGCGTCTTTATGCGCTTCGGAATAAATATATTAAAGGGAGAAATAAGTACTGTAAATGCCCGACTCTAACTCAGTCAAAATGATGTTTAAACAAGTATGTTTTAAAGAGAGTTTTAAAGTCTTATCTAATAATTGTCAAATTAAGAATATCGTGAAATATACAAGCAGGCTTATTGTACAGGTTATTTTGAGAAAATGCCGACAACTGGAATATGATAAACATACAAATTCTGGAAAATCAATAAGATATAATTTCATATTGGCTTTGTTTTTCACACACGATTATCTGGTATAACGTAACTTACCGTAACATTAAAACACAGTTTCATTGTACTTATATTTCAAAGTGATTTCCATATATCGTTCATTAGCACATCCGTTGACCCACATAGCCTCCAATATATCTGGTAAACTGCCATTTTGGCCCAGAGTGTGTGTGTGTGTGTGTGGGGGGGGGGGTGTGCATGGGGGTGGTGGGCGGTGTCACGGGGAGATAAAGATATTAAACACGAATGTAGGCAATGGTTACGGGGAGATTAAAAAACATGAGGCAGAAAATGGGGAAGAGAGCGGGAAAAGAGGGTAAGGAACTATCAGATTATTATGAGATGATAAGAAAATGCACCATAATGTGTAAAAGTGATAGTTTCACCTTTCTCCCTCAAATTCTGTTCACACGTTTCAAGTTTTTTTTTATCAAGTGAACCATGAAAAGTGACGGGGATCGAAACAACGCCGGAACTCATTAAGAAAACAAACAAGCTCCAAAACAAAACATTGCAATATAGGTCATGTACTTTCATTGAGCTCATGGTATAATTTCCTCTCGATGGTTTTAGTATTAATCCTCAGGATAACAATTGTCAGCCTAAGTGTCTTGTATTTCTGCATATTTTTTTGAAATATTACGTTATTGATCAACATTGCATAACAGAGGAGATATAACAGCCAATGACTAAAACAAAGTAGTGGCAGATGCAAGGCATTACAAAGAGGACATCTTGGACAAAAAATACCCCTTAAACTTAAAGAACATGATAAACAAACTGTTGTTATACACAATTTATGAACTTAATGTATACTTCTTTACTAATATAATTCTATTTTCTGATGGATTCAACTCCGATTATGCATGAATTAATTTAACTTTTGGAATAATCTTCCACTGGAAAATTAATACAACGGTGTCGACTTTTAGGCAATTCAAGATTCAAGATATGTTATTTGACCATAGCCATAAAAATATACTACATGACTTGTGTATCAATAATACAAAATACAGTATGGAATATGGAAGGACCAGTAAAAAAGAAAAAACACTTGTGAGCATAGCCTTTAAAGAGAAGAAAAAAAGTATAAATATCAAGTAAATACTGAGTCATATCAATTGATAATAGAAACTGTACAAATCAACAGATAAACACACTATTTTACAGGCACACACACACATACACGTACAGTCAATCATATTTGTAACCACAAAATTTGATGATTTATTCATTAAATAACTACGACAAAGCTTTTTAAACTAGGCTAGATAATATCTGGGTTTAATTTTTTTTTAATTGATTCCAAATTGTTATCCCAGCACAAGATGAGATAACGAGTTCAGAGACAATAATAAATTTTACTTGTCGTTGCCGGGTTGCCTATGAATGAAAATTTGAATTTAAAATAAATATATTACGAAATAGATCATGCACAATACACTGTCTTTTGATGCACACATAGACTTTGTCGTTTGCACGTTTTAAAGCCTGTCTGCACTAGTTTGGCCAGGAAGGATTAGACCTCCCTGCATGGTCACTGACAGGTTGTTATCTCATCAAATCAGCTCTCAGTTAACATAAGAAAAAGAGGATCATGGGGGACCTATTATCACCGATTATGAATTGTTTGCTATATAGAGGGCGCAATTAGCTTTAAGTAGTGCAGTGGGGCTTTAACAAACGTGATTTCACCTTTTCTATCCCTTGTCCAACTTTCGAGAGTTCAAACGAAAAATATCAGGTGTTTAAAACGGAACAAGTGTTGCTTAGTGACGATGACAAAAGTTGTCAGCTGGAATTCTTTTTGCCCACGCTTACCACCGCTTACCTGGAAAAAAGAGCCTGGGGAATTTTGTTTGAGCATGAATCACATCTCAAGATCAACTTCACATGAAATTGAAGAACTTTAGTTACATTTAGAAAGATGTAAGACGGATTGAACAAATTTATCTTGTAAGCTCGTTCAAAAGGCGATAGAGAATGATGGCTATCAACGTTTGGGCCAACAATTAAGAGTCTATTATAAATATACGTAACCTGTCAAATATGAGATGCAGATGTGAAATTCTGTCAAATAATTTCGATTCCCAAGCATGTATTTTTCATCAAAGATGTTAGTGATGTCCATTATCTTTTGTACAATATTTATAGTGGTACATTATGCGCCAACATTAAATTTCCGAATGCCACGTAAGAGACGAAAGATAAAGTATACGTTGTTTCAAGGTTGTTATGTCCGAGATTCGAACCCTGGATTTCGTTAAGACAAATAAAAAAGAACAACCAATTCGAATCAAAATTGTTGTGTTTTATTAGCTCGACACAATGTATCTATATTGAATCTCAGCGGATTTCAGGCTTGGGGATTGGGAGGATAGTTCCACAAATCAGTTTGGAATTTATGTTTTGGAGTTAAATTACGAATAATCCGCTGCCCATCCCAAAGAAAAATCGGCGTCTCGGTGGATTTTTTGTCGAATCTATTTTTCTCAGTTTTAAAGGTACTTCGTTTTATTCTTCATTAATCGAGTTGTATTAGAATACCTCATAGCATATTGAGAGTGATAGCTGTGACGTGCATACGTGTTCAAATGTCAATTCATATGGGGGCTCCAAAAAGTTGCTTCTACGTATAGGCCTACAATCTCTATGGAAAAGAACCATTTCGGCAAGGTAAACTTCCGGTGACGTAACTATCTCAACTATGTTAGCTATGGTATATATATCCATGTCTGGTATGAACCTGTGTTATTCTATAACCCCTTTCTAACTGGCTTGATTTTCATCGGATGCATCCGGACGCATCCGATGAAACGGCCACTATAAATGTGACAGAGGAGAAAAAGCCGATAGAATAGCCGATGAAAAGAAGAGAAATAGGCGATTAAATTATCCTGCTCAAGAGCAGGAGAAATTCTCTTTCTATCGGTGTGACACCGGCGAGTGAATTTCACCCGCAGTATGAACAGGACATGCAGAGAAAGTGGCGGTTTCACCTCTGTTTACACAAGGAAAATTCAATCGGTATTTTCACCGGTTTGACTCCGATAGAAGCACTATGAAAGGGGTATATGAGGAGCCATCAGTCATCACAACTGTCCCTCAACAGTTGCAGAAGATGTGTCCGGTCTGAAGCGATAAAAAGTATCGCCTCCTGACTTGAACTTTGAAACAAATCATGCGGAGAAGATCCTCGGTGATAATTTGGGTCATCGGGTCACAGATTCACACTTTTCAATGATGTTTAGGTCTGTCTTTTGAGTGGATATTTTGTAACTTTGTACAATGGAATATTGGAGAGATAAATGGTGTGCATAAACGAAATATTGGGGATGGGAAAAGGAATAGATGATATACGGTATTTTCTATCGTAATGATTGCCCTAAATTCATTTTAACCCAAATCTAAAACTTCTGTGAATCATATTACTTGCATTAAACATGTATCTGTATGGCCAATTACCATCATGACCCCCCCCCCCCCGTTATTAATATCTGATTATCATCAATGTATATTTGCAAGCGGTCTCAACTTATTTTCCTATCTTAAAACGATTTTTTTTTATTTTTTTTTATCGACTTGCATTTACTCTGTCAGTTTCGGAAGAGATACTTTGTCTGCATTTTACCCAGTCCTGTGTAAAATTATGTCCATTAACCTCCTTTTTGATAAACCATGCTATGGCTGCTCCCTGTCACTTTTAGATGACGTGAAGGCATCTCTTTGCCTATGATATGACATGCATCCCTCTCGTTCACACGCGACGACTATTATCTATGACTCAATTTGTCCAGGGATTTCCGGTCAATTTCGTTGCTTGTTAAGATGGACATGCAACGCGTTACCGCTTTTTATGCGATGTCTGTCATTTTTTGGGGGTCAATATCTATCTCCTGTTTATTCACTTCTCTCAATTGCCTCCTCTGACCCCTTCTACCACCCCCTCCCCCTCTCTCTCTCCAAATCTCTTTCTCTCTCTCTCTCTCTCTCTCTCTCTCTCTCTCTCTCCAAGACTCCCTTCCCCCTCTCCCTCTCTCCCTCTATATGTTCCCTTTCCCTCCTTCCTTCCTTTCCTTCCTTCCTCACTCCCTCCCTCTTTATTAATTCCCTTTGTCTATTCCCCCTTCTTCCGTTCTCGTTCCATCTCTCCGTCTCTCTTTCGTTCTCTGCCTTTTTCACTATCTAAGAGTCCTTTCTGTCTTCCTCTCCTTTCGATTCTCAGATCTGAATTATTTATAACAGCGCTATAAATTTTATAATTAGATACGCAGTCCCAAAACATTGCCAAGCTTAGCAAGGGTATCTGTTCGTAATGTAAAGCGCTTTGAAACTTTGAACACATTATTGTCTGCATATTTGTTCCCTATTTAGATCATTGTATATTTCATTTTGCTTATGCGATTCTTGTATCAGTTATCAAGGCCACTACAATTATGATAAATTTTTCAAGTGATATAATAAACTTTGGGCTAAAAAACTTAAAACCCCCCGAAATGCATAGAATATCGTCGAATGCCTACATTATTTCACAATGCCTATACATCGAATATAGTTTTATTTGAAGAGGGTGTTTATCGATAGAGTTCGATCTTTAAAATATGTACAGGAGAAGAAATTATACTTAGTGGAGTCTTATAAGAGATCACTTCTGCATTAAGAGAGAAGGAATAGGAGAAATATCACTCCGAATATCTTTTCTCCCGAAATTAATCGGGATCTATATTTTACAATGTGTTCTATGAGGTATTCATATACGACGAGCGTTTAAGAACTAGATGAATAATTCAGGGGCGGATCTAGCTTTTTGCCGGGGGGGGGGGGGAAGGGGGGTCGACCCAGTGGCGGATCCAGGATTTTCCAAAAATCGCGCTGCTTTACTGTTTTACTTTGTCCCTCCCCCCCTTTTTTCACATTGCTGCCCGGGGGGGGGGGGGGTAAACCGCCGATCACCCCCTAGATCCGCCCCTGATAATTGAGCATGAATTGATCTAACTTGTCCATTATCATTACCTGAAAACTGCATGATCGACAAATTACCATTAGCCTTCAAAACAATTACCTAAAAAGTGATTTATACGGCGACCAAACAGTTCTTTGCTCTCTCACGGATACCACGTTCATATGGGTTATCCGTGTTGCAATGTTGGCAATAAACTCGCGTTGCCATGGAAACATTGGCAACTTTCTGTTCTTGTCATTGAGTCAGAAATTCTTTGAAATTAACTTTTTTGAATCACAGGGCGAGCCGTCAGATAGTTTTCAGATCAACGCGATCTGACTGGTCTGTTATAAAATTGTTTGATATACACTCTGTAGACTGGAATAGATAGGAGAGATGTGCAACCTCGCACGTGGCAGAGAAGCTTTGGGAGGGTTTGCTCATGGGGTCACCAGGAGTCGAGGGCGACTCGATGGTACATACCAACAACAACAACAACATTACACTGCATGGTCGGGGATCATTATAGCGTATAGAATAATTAGTACTTGTATGCAATTCGAAGACAAATAATCGGGAAAGAAAAATGAGTGTTTAAAACGATACGAGGTTTACTTATTGTTCGCATGATATATATTTTGAATAAAAAATAAATTGTCGATAAATTGCAACTCCTGTATGATTTTTCATTGACAGATAGATTTTTGCAAATCTATCTATGAAGCAACCATGAAACCTCACATCACACTTTTTCCTCCTACAAATTTCCTTCCTTTACTATACGTTCAATGTATTACTTTATAATAATTTAATCATGTATCATAGCTCTATGTACTACATTTTAAAGGAAAATGATATTTGAATGTGCATTATGGTCCTTATTTTTTTTCCCTACATTTTCTGCATTTTCTGCATTTTCAAAATAGAACATAATCATATACATAAAGTAAAAAATATTTCTTCATTTTACGTAATTACACATTTTTAAGTACATTAAATAAGATGCATACGAACACAAATATAATTTCAATGAAAAAAGATAAATTACAGAAAACGCAGGAGACCGCCATCGCAAATATTGGACTATATACCTACAACAAAACATATTTTACCAGCCGTCGCATTTTGCATTCGATTCAGGTTCATTGGTCTCGTACGTGGAACTTTAAAACAAGGAAGTAATAATATTTTACCTTAAAAAATATTCATACTCTAAATACAATGCAGCAACATCAATATCTGCATTGTGAAAATATAATGGATTAGAGTAATCCGGAAGGACTTACAACATCCGGTCCGAAGCTCTCAGTTGGGGTCATATACCGGGGAAAATGAAGATGAAAAATGAGAAGTAAAGAAGCAGCAAGGGAAAGAGGCAGTGTCGCGGTGGGGCGCCGTGGACGTGGGGGAATGAAGACGTCCCACCCTCCAGCTCCTGTGCAGGAATATCCGTGTAACGAGAAGCTTTGATGACCCAGCCTTCTTGTATTTCCTTATCTATTACAAAAATGAAATTAAGTATTTTGTAGCAATTCTTTGCAACCCCCATTGAGTGAGTTTTGAAAGGCTGGCATAAAGTTCCCAAACGTTTCCTGCCCTTAGCCCCCCCCCCCCTTAACAAGCCTGATGCTGCCATTAAAAGTATGTTTTGGAATAAAATTGAAAAAAGGGGGAAACGAGAGAGTGTGAATTCAAAGAAGATGAATTAGGACACGGATCTGGAAATTGCCAATGATAGCAAGTCCCTTTGAAGAGACGCCCCTGGATCTAATGCTTTTTATCGGAACTTTCAGAACTTCCTATATATAATTCAAATAATGGATACCATTCCTGAAAAGGAAGTATTGCGTAGTTCCGATAGCGTCCGCGGAAATACACCGGCATTCTCTTTGGAATAACCTTTTGACCTCGATTATGTACTTCGTTAGAAGATTTTTTTTTGGATGTATTTGAGAATATTTGAGAATGTATTTGGAATAATCTTTAGACCTCTATTATGTACTTCGTAAGAAGATTTTTGTTGTTGGTGTATTTGAGATCTATGGATAAACGAGTGGATGACATATACATGTATGCAAGAATGACAAATAACTTCAACGAAATACAATCAATAAACAGTATGTGCATGCCTAGAAATGAATCCATATAAGTTTATAACCTTACTTTAGGAATATTGATATTGTGCATCTGCTTGACACTTTAGTTAGCCTATGAAGCAAAATATATTGTGAGTATGAATTTAATTTTCGTGCCATCTTGATAAAAGTAATTACATTTTAATTAAGATTTCAGAATAACAGAAGCAGAAATTGTCCATTCTAATTAGCCTTTCTCTCATTCTGAATCCCTTTAGATGACGCACGTTGATGCCAAACTAAAAGCTAAGAAGATACATGCTCCCAGCTATGGTAAGTGTGATACAAAAGTGATATAAGATTTATGTTAAAGATAAAGGTGAGTTCTGGTCATCCGATTGCATTGTGAAAGAAAAAGTGTGGAATGGATCAGAAAAAGTTGATCATGTAGCATGTAAGTATTGGTGTGTACTGCAAAGTTCACTAACCTTGATTTCCTAATCTTTCTCTGCTCATTACTCAGCCAGTATACATTTTCTACCAAAATTGTTTGGCAAATGACATTTATTTGTAATCTTGAACATTCAGTGTAACTTTCGTTTGATTCTGTGAGAATTCATTTTCTTATTTTTACCAGAACTCACCTTTATCTTGGATATTGACCTTTCCCATAACACTTATGTCATATTATATTAGGCGTTAATTCGTTTTGGAGTCGAAATCCACTCTCAAAATAGTGACAACCACTCTCAAAACAGTAATTCAAACCACAACTTCGGAGTAGATTTCGCTGCAATTTGCAGTGGATCCAATTCTAGAACGGTGATCTGTAATTTGTATTTTGTATTTATTAACATTTATTTCCTTCTCAACAGTACAATATGAAACACAATGATTTCAACATAGAGTATAAAGTAAACAATTCAAATAACAGAAGGAGGCAAAAACCCGAAAAGCATTGCTTGAGTTGGGAACGCCCATAATAAGTTAACACAGTTACTGAGAGAACAGTATATATTATGAAAATTACATATTGTATAACAGAACGTTGATAAGAAAGAAAAAATAGTACATGGAAGAAAAATTGAGAAGAGAATTATAGTGTCTTCTGAATAAAAAGAGTACGATATGTATATGTTAATTGGTTGATCCTTCTTTTTCTCATTCATTATTCTCAGCGAGCAAGGTCGATTTGGTGCAAGAGAACGAGGAAGGACGACACAGGGAGCGGCGTGACGATAGTGAGGAGGACGACGACGAGGACATTGACGCCGACATTGACCCGGTGATCGCCGAGCTGAACAGACTCCTGGCCGAGATACGAACCCTTCAAGATGGTGCACAAGTTGACACCCAGGGGCAGAACAGAGCAGCTAGCAGTCACCGTAATGACCTCTTTAGAAGTGGCGTAGCCAGAAATTACGGGAAAATGAAACAGGGGCCCACGGCTTAGGCCTGTCCTATCACAATGCTGGATTGGCTACAATACAGGATTTCGAAAATTATTTGACTCTATCGACCCCTGTATATAGAGAGAACAATACAATACAGAATATAAAACAAAGTGAGATAAAAACAAATACAGACATGATACATATTTATATTTCTAAAACACAATAAACATGAAAAACGACTAATCATGATTTCAGAAATTTGGCAATCCGTTAATTCTGAATCATATTTTATTTCATGGCCGCAGCCCGCAGGAAAGGGAGGGATGAAGGATGGGGTCGGAAAAATAACCACCATCTTAATATGGATTGGGATGAGGGGTGGGGGAAGGGGTGGCTATCCCTAAACCAATAACGTACGGGAATAATTTCGGCATCTAGCGCTAGCGGCCTGGCCAGAGACTAGGCATGCTGGAGCTCAAATCGAGGAAAATGATGATGGCTTTTTCATTTCAGCTACGGAGACTTAGTGAAGAAAATGTCCTGTAAGTGAAATTTAGAAATTTAGAAAGTGAAGTTAATGAACATGAATGATTTGCCCGGTACAATTGTGTGGCCCGATTTGGTTGGGGAGAGTGCGGACATGCACCCTTCCACCACCGCAAGCTTCCGGCTCTCTTCCTCCTACTAGCTCCTGGTAGTGGTAGTAGTTTAGTACACCTGTCTACGCGCTACGCTGATCGCGTGTAGTATACTGTAGTTTCGTGAGTGACGCTCTCGCGTCTTGTCCGCAAAATGTAAATCTAGATCTTTTTAAGTTGATCTACTTTTATTCATATTGAATCTCAGTCCCCTATCTATAATTGTTGATAGCTCATATATATGGCAGATCCATGACTACTTTGCTAAGGGAAACATGGGAAAGGGGGCGCATATGATCAAGATCAGACATCATACCTCATAGAAATCCAGTTAATTCACATACACGTCTCATACTCTTCATAGAATTTTAGTCTCGTAAATCCGGCCCTTTAATATTAAATGCATCATATTGACGGCTTCCTGCAAACCTAAAGATAGACTCTTCATTTCTTTGTGTAATCATTTCTATCTTCTTTCTCTCCTCGGCAGGTCACCCAGTGAGGCTTCAGGGTGGAGCCACAGAATACGATGGTCGGGTCGAGATCAGCTACGAAGACCAGTGGTACATGGTATGTGATGACTATTGGGGCATTGAAGAAGCTACTGTGGTCTGCAACCAACTGGGTTTCAAGTAAGTGTGAAAAGACTAAACCCTTGTCCATGTTAGACCACCTCCAGAAAACGGGTCAAGCTCCCTATCCATAAAGATCGCCATTCATAAGGACCATTATTCATAAGACCCGCTCTACATACCGCATGACAAAGTGAATAGCAATCCTTTATGAATAGCGGTCCTTACAAATAGTGAGCAAACCATAGACAATTTACTTCGCTATTCATGAGGACCGCCATTCATATATAAGGACCACTATTCATAAGGACTGATATCCATAATACGTGAATAAATGAATAGCGATCCCTTATAAATAGTGGTCCTTATGAATAGCGAGCAGACCCCCAGAAAAATGGGCATCATTTTATAATATTTTCTAGTGTGTGTTACTTCCTCAAATTGCCCTTTTAAATCAAATGTCCAGATAAACAACGGGTCACCCATCTTCTGGGTATACATTGTAAGTACAAGCTCACCCACTGAAACGCATGTTTCCTACACATGTCTTAAGAATATGTATGAATATTCATTATCTATGTGAGCTGGAGCGGCTACAATGTTTGAATTTGAATTTGAATTTATTAACAACAACACATCACAATAATGACAGTACATATGAACAATCATACAATGCAAAAAATAATACTGATACATGTATACATAACATAAGAGTAATGTCCGATTGAACAGTAATGGTTTAAAAACGATATTTAGACATACATCTGCATACTATTACGTAAATATGCGTATTACTGTAGAGCCGGAGCAGTCCAACGGTGCATATAAGAAGTATTAGAATGATAAAAGCAGATCACTGAAATCAGATGGAAAATGATATAGAAGGTGAAAACACTTCAACAAAATAAGATTACATTCTCTGGGCCACTCGGCCCCCGGGGGCACAATAGCCACTGCCGGCAAGTCCTGATATCATTCAGGGCACCCAGGCCCACAACACCATCAAGCAGATCCAGAGGAATTACTCCCCCAAAACATAATCATATTCCTGTAAACAAAAGTGAACTAAAATATATATAACAAACATGTTCTTTCCCCCGATCAAACATGATCCGAGGAATCCAAAATGGAACCGGCACCATGTCCTTGCGGACGAGCCGTTGTGAATGGCTTTGATAGTGAACCATAATAAAGACAATATGTTATTTCCCCGATCAAACACGATCCAAGGAATCCAAATGGGGAGCCTGTGGGTGGGCTGGAAAAGGGAAAGGTCCTTACTCTGGAGCCCTGGACTCCCAACAACCCTACATCTTACCCGCTTCCCACTAGAAGGGGGCACCACGGCCGTCCTAGCGACACAAACTCCCTGGATACAGGCTGCCCTGGAATCCGTTCCATAGTACATATGTACCTCCTCCCCCCCGACAATAACATTAACTACCTGGACAAAGGGACCGACCGAAGAGTCAGGCGGGGTCACTAACATTATTTACCTTGACAAAGGGACCGACCGAAGAGTCAGGCGGGTCACTAACATTATTTACTTTGTCCAAGGGACCGACGAAGAGTCAGGCGGGTCACTAACATTATTTACACTAGTATTCACTGATTGTAGGCCTCTTGGTTTCCAGATCGGAGATCGGCCTCGCTCTCCGACCCCTCCAGGTTTTCCGGAACTTCAGCCACGGGAGATAGAGAGCAGGCATGGGAACAGCATAGAAACCTCCAAAGACTTAACAGTCTTCAAGACTTCCGCCAACATACTATCCATGTTGTCCATGCGTGTCCTCAACTGGAGAGTTCTTTCTTTACTCCACTCATGTCCACCTCAGACTGCCTATGTCCTTCCCTTGAACCTCAAGAAGGGGTGCTGACATTCCCCCGGTCCGCCGCCGGAGCCGGACGGGGAACATCTCGACCTGTGGAAACTGTTGGGGAACGATAGGGTTGCCTATGCCGATAAATTCCCGGCTCCTCAACTGTATCATAACTGTCCTTCCCCCGGTCCTCCACAGGAGCCGGACGGGGAACATCTCGACCTGTGGAAACTGTTGGGGAACGATAGGGTTGCCTATACCGATAAATTCCCGGCTCCTCAACTGTATCATAACTGTCTGCCTCCTGATTGTACAGGCAAGTTTTGCTGCACCTGCTGCCGAGGAGCTGGATATAAACGGCGGGGCTCGCTCCCGTACACAACACGCTGAGTGTGTTGTGCCCACCTGATGGCCTCCAGGGCTCTTCAACGGACTTCGGGCGTTTATTCAGAGCGGTCAAACCCGCCGCCTTATCCGTACAACCCTGGCATAGCTGCAATACCATCTGAGTGCCGTCACCCTTTGGTCAGACCCAAAAGCTTCACAAAACAAAGCCTGGAGCCGGTCGGACCACCCAAGGAGAGACTCCTCCGGGAGTTGGCGAGCCGTCCGAAACTCGGCTATGGCCTCCTCCGGAAATCGGGTTAGCCCCAAACCGACGCCCCATCGCTGTCAACATCGGGTAATACGACTCAGTGCCCATATCCCGAAGATTGAAAAACAATCCAAGGCAGACCCTTCCAGACACCAGCCTAGAGCATCCAAACACTCCCTCGGACTCCACTGGCACGACGCAGCATAGCTTGTAAATTTCCTGAGAAAGGAATGCCAACTAGTCCTCCCATCGAAACTAAGCGACCTTGGCAGACGAGGGGGCCAATCTCGGCGCCCCTGCGGCCCTGGTGGGATTCCCTAGTAGAGGGAGATACATAACTATCACGTGGGGGCACCCCGGAATACGGACCAGAATTGGTAGGAGGGGATTCCCTAGAAGGATATACATAACTATCACGTGGGGGGACCCCGGAAAACGGACCAGAATTGGTAGGAGGGGGTTCCCTAGAAGGAGGATATACATAACTATCACGTGGGGGCCGGAAAACGGACCAGAATTGGTAGGAGGGGATCCCCTAGAAGGGGGATAACCATAAACTACTCTGTGGGGGTTCCCTGGAAGGTAGAGTCCTATCTTCCCTAAGCCAGTAGTCGGCGGAGGGCTCGGCTGGGGAGGGCTCGGCGGTTGCGGCGAGCTCCTAACTGTGATTCAGCCGCCGACCCGGCTATAGGCCCAGCTGGGCCTCCACCCGAAGGCGGGGGGTACACTGTATGTTTATAGGGAACAGGATCCGGAATTGGGACTCGGGACTCGGGACTCGGGACCGACTGGGTTTGCTCAGTCTGGGTTAGCTCAGTCCCCACCCCCTCCCCTGTGCCTGCTCAGCCCGATCCGCCTTCCTATAAGGCTCAAAATCAAATAGATGCAACAGGTCCTTAGCTTCATGGAGACGAGGACACTGCAAAAATAACTCCTCCGTTAAGCTCCCACACTGCTCCCTCCACGTCAGAATCTTGTGGGACTTAGTTCTATCCACAGCGGCCAGTAAGGCCTCTTCAGTCCCATAATTCACCTTAACCTTCTCTGTGGCCATAACCAGCTGTAAACCAGCAACGATTATATAACCAAATGAAGAAAGAAAAACAACATTCAATACCCAACAATCCCTCCTTCTTGCTTACTTACTAACGTACGTAGTTCCTTCAAGGAAAATACTTCTTGCTTACTTACTTAGTTTCTTAAAGGAAAATACTTGCTTACTTACTTAGTTTCTTACAGGAAAGACCTATTGCCTACTTAATAACTTACTTAGTTTCTTTCATAATCTTACTTAGTTTCTTACTAAAAAATTCCTACTTAAACAACCCTATACCCATAGTATACCTCACCGAAAAACACCGTGGAATTATCTCCACGGTAATAATACTTCGGGCGAGAGGGTTGAAACTAATTTAATGACTCCTACTCACTACTACTACTCTACTCCTACTTAAACAACCCTATACCCATAGTATACCTCACCGAAAAACACCGTGGAATTATCTCCACGGTAATAATACTTCGGCGAGAGGGCTGAAACTAGTCTAATTAGAGCCTACTAAGTTCTACTTAAACGACCCTATACCTCACCGAAAAGAACACCGTGGAATTATCTCCCACAGTATAAAACTCTGGCGAGAGGATCAGCAAACTACAAAAAACGGGCTTGTACAACCAGTCTAGTGAGTAGAAAAAAGTGGGCAAATTTAAGTACAAAAAATGACCGAAACCGATGCCAAAAATCGAAATACGGCCGGAAAAATACCAACGAGTCCCTAAAAAACTATCCTACAACCCCAAGCAGACAAGAAATGAAAAACTAAGAGCTTATAAGGCTCTACGAAAAAAGTTCCAAAAATAAAAAAATCCTTCAACACACACGTGAACGTATTCAGATGGCGGCACGGACATGTGTGCGACCACAAAAAATTATCCCCAAAACACGGAAATGGAGTACCCAAAAATCGGAATACAGCACTAAAAATACCTACGAGTCCCTAAACTACTAATCTACAGCAATAACCAACTACAAACGGGGAATAAACAAGCTTACAAGGCCCACGAATTATTTACCAAAATTGAAAATCCTTAAGTACACGAGTGGAATGAAAACAAGATGGCGTCACCCACACGTGTGCTACAAAAAAATTATCTCGCGCAAGTCCGAAAAGAACGATCACGCCATTGTAGAGCCGGAGCGGAATATAACTTATCTTACTGGGCCTAAATCTTAACTACCATATAAATGACTAGAATAAGGAGTAGTCCTACCATAAACTGCAGAACTAACTGTACTCGAAGCTGTACCGTCGAAGCTCGAAGCTATCCCGACGCGTGGAGCTCCACTAGATGCTAGTAGAAGTAGTAGACAGAAGACAGAGTAGACAGACGAGACGAGCAATCAACAATGTTTGTACTTGTCGCGTGCAATCTCAGGTCCAATCTCATGTTCCCAGTAATAAACACGCCCGCGGAAACTACCGCGGGTGTCGCCTAATGCGGGACTTACGCGCATATGCCGCCAGAGCCGTAGTGGCTAAGGCTGAACCACTACATTACTATATTTAAGTGCTAGTCGAGCCTAGTTCCATTCTTTGCAAGATTTTTTTCTGTTAATTTGTTTATAGATATGAATGTAAACTTGTTTTTTTTGTATTTACATATATACAACAAAATAATACAGTATCATGTAACTTTTGTAAATAATAAAATGAAAAAAGAAAAAGAAAAATTTTAAGTGTTAAAGCATTATAATGAAAGGAGACAAATCTTTGAACAAATAAAATCATCAATGTGTTCATAAAAATGAAAAGGATGTATTAATGAAAATAATATCATACAGATGTGCGTACATGCACAAATCCTGTAAAAGCTTAAGGCAGCTATAATCGTTAACAAGCAAGTGTACACATATATAAAAGGAAGACAAGTAAAATAAAAGGAAAAATGAAGGGGGTGGGATTGAAGCCCACATCATTTACATAGAAGGTAGGTGGAAAGATGTCTCCGAAAAGATAACCTCGATGTACACTGTAAGGACGCAAAAATGATTGTGGCATTAAAACAAGTTTTAAAACTCATCGGTTTTTGGTGTAGACACATGAACATGATGTGTCGTCCGTGTCTTGTATTGTGCTACATAGTTTAGTTGGATTTGTAGTGAATTTACACTAGGCTATGGAAACATGGTGGCAGCGGTGGGATTGATTTGAACCCAGGCCATCAAAATGACTGGTTCCATATTGGCCAGTTGTCTGCAAACTCATGATTAAAATGGTTTCTTGAAGTGCTGCCCAGCTGCTGTTGGAAAAACTTTCAGTTCACATAAAAATCTGCATGATAGATTGCAATTATGGAGTATCCATCGGAACCATTGTTGTGTGCCGCAACATTTTGTTTTGAAATAAATTTCATTTTAATTCACAGCTACAATGCTATTCACTTCAATTCAATTCAACATTTATTGTAGACAAATCAACTGCTTACAATCATACACAAATTCATGTGAGATAAACTTCAATATTGAAACTGTAAAAAAATGTAACAAACGTAAATAAACATTAATTGCACCATGTAAATAGCATTGCACCATGCACCTTGCTCTCGTAAGCACACACACACATCAGTCTGCAAGAATCTTCAACTGTGAAGGAGGTAGACTTAACCCAAAGAAGAAGAAGAAGAAGAGACTGGATGAATAAAACAGTATGGTTAATACTGAAATAAGTAATGATGGAGGCATTGGGGGTAATGGATTTTATTTGTCACTGCGCTTAGAGGTGGTTTATCACATTTTATATAAATGGAGCAGATATGTTTCAATATAAAGTTACTGCTGAAAATCTTATATGATTGCAAGTAGTATTCTAGAAGGTATGGTAACAAATGTTAAAAATGTTCAAGAAAAATGTAAACATTTTGTACCATACCTCTTCTTCTTCTTCCAGTTAAGTACAGACCGCCGTTGGCGTATTTTGTACTTGTGCTTGTCGAGTGCCCAGATGAATAGTGCAAGTAAAAATCTCACTACAAGTTGTTGATACTATGTGCGGCTAAAAAACAGGAGAGGCTTACCTCCTAGAATACTACTTCTCTTTTACAGTAATTTTCTATGAGATTTCACTTTCTTTTAAGTACATGTAGGCTTCAAAAATTGCTTCTCTATCATTTTGACAATTTTGAAATTATATAAGGTCATGTAATATGTACAAACCTCATTCTTTTTAAGAGAACTATTTCATGTGGTGTTTTCCCTTCAAATCGTACTATTCATATCACACAAGACTTCTTTCATTGTAAATGCTAAAATAAATCTACTTTTTTGTTGTTTTCATGACAGTGGTGCCCTGGAGGCAGTACAGAGGGCAGCAGACGAATATGGCTTCAACGATAACGGCTTTGCCATGGATGACGTCCGATGCACAGGAATGGAGCCAGGCTGAGCGAATGCGACTTTCCAGAATGGAGATCGCACAACTGTGACAAAGGTGAAGAGGTCGCCGGGGTCAGATGCCAGCCGGAGAGAACTTCACCCAATAGAGGTAAAGAAATGTGGCAATGCCAAGCTCATTGCTTGCATTGTCACTCCGCCAGACCGACTCCAAACTGGTGAATTAACGTTTGATCTACAACCAGTTCATCTATTAAAGGAAACCAAAACCTTCATACTAAGTTACTTTTATTGTAAAGTTTAAAAGATTTGAATAAAATCAGTGAAAATTTGAACAAAATCGAGCAAGGAATAAGAAAGTTAGAGCTTTTTGAAATGACTAGTCACTAGAGGGCGGTATTCAATTTGATGACATCATCTGTGAACAACTCTCCATGCCTTTTGTACATAAAATTTCACAATTTTTTGTTTTCTTCGTATTTATTTGTGTTCTTGATCCGACTTCATAACATGTGAAGTAGAATATCATTTTGCATTCTATATCTTGCTTTCAGGGGAGTACATTATCTCAATCACAAGAAAGAAGGGAAAACATGAAATTTGATGTACAAAATAATGAAACTTCATATGGCAAGTTTAAATTATACAGTAGCTCCTTTTCTTTTATTGCCCCCCCCCCCAAAAAAAAAAAAATCTGATTTTCAATTTCAGTCTCTTTAAAATCCTTTTTCAGTCACAGAGAACAGCCCTGGCAAGCATCTAATGATTGACAGTGCAGATCTAATAACCATTTCAACCAGTATAAAGAATTTGAAAATAGAGTTACAAATGGATGCTTTTACTCAAAAGAGAATATTGAAAGCGGATATTTAGAATATCATCGTGTTAGGCAATATTGTTCATACTATTATCCGCATGATATCCGCATTACCAGTATAAGGATACCCATGGTTGCGCAGGATTTGAGGGGGCTTTTGTCAAATACCTTTTTGACATCGGTCCAATACAATCTGCAATTCATACGGA
>JAVYIG010014338.1:0-42095 GCA_035222895.1 Strongylocentrotus droebachiensis
GTCACAATGATAATGATGTTCATGGTTCACAACCTTTTGGTCATAGAGGTTACGGTAATTTGTTTTCAAATAGTTTAAATTACAATGGAGAACACAATCAAAAATCTGTAATTAGTCCAAGAAACCAACGTCCCAGATCCAGGAATTTCTTGCCGGGGGGAAAAAGAGAACATATATATTTTGTTTAGTCCCCAAAAAATAAAAAATAAGGGGGGGGGGGGGTTGTTCCGTTTCATGTATATTTCAGTATATTCTGTTTTTCAGTATATTTTGGGCGAATTTAGGGCTGATTTTAACATTTTTTTGGCCGGAGGGGCATGTGCCCCCTGTTCCCCCCCCCCCCCCCTGGATCCGCCACTGGACTGGTATGTCATTCTCCCTTTTTATAAACTTTCAAAAGGGCTGTCGTTTTGAAGGCTGCCAGTCTTGTGGGCCGACTGTTTCGTAGTCCGTCGGTCACTCTACTGGGATGTCCAATCTTTCTTATTTGTAGATGTACATGTACTTGTTTTATCAATGTACAATAAATATGTTGCATCTATCATTATATATGCAGTACTGGTCTTTCATTGTCGTCCTGAATTTTTGTTCGATTTACAAGTAGCTTGTTATCTTTCTGAAAATCTGAGCATCAGCCTGTCTCATCTACATGTACATTCAAATGATTCGATCCATGCTGTAACAAATTCTTATCAACTGAATACAAACATTACCTCTACCACATAACACATTTCAATGACAAAAAGTGAAAAATGTTAGTTGCATGAACTTGTTTACATACTTTTTCAAGCACATTCCAATATTTGATTAAAATCAGATACATGCACTTCATTACATGCAAGTTTTTTTCAATATACAAACACAAATTATATATATATATATTTTTAATTCTACCACTGGCTTTTTATAATCGGTAATTTGCTTCTGAGTGCACTACTTGACATGAGACATAGATTAGATTCTTCATGTACATGTAACATTGCCTTTAAAACACACTTACTTCTTAATGAAATCTTTCATAATTAAATGTTTCACTTAAAATTGTTAATTCGTTCAGTGTTTAACAAAACAACAAAGAACAAGAAGGGATTGACGATTCTCTAACAAACTTAACCTAGAATATACTATTTCTGAAATCTTAAAACATGCACATTACATTCAAGTTAATATCAGAGAAAAAAAAAGCATATACCGGTAAAAACATTTTCACAATGAAGTGTGCACAGACATGTGCTTGATCATCAGGCATATATAAATCTATGATTTGTTTTAACAAAAATAGCAACCATATACATATACATGTCCTGTCCGGTCATATCATTACTGTTACAAAGAGTATCCCATCATTATCCAAATATCTGTAGTGTCCAAAGTATTTACTGTTTAAAGAAAGTATAGTACAATAAAGCTTTATACATGTACATGTGTATGGAAGCAAAGTACCAATAGCTTGAGGCAGTTTGGAATTAATAATGATGCGCCATTGCAATGTAAATGTACCCGTCTTCCAAGACTACTGGTTACACAAACTTAACAAAGATGATGAAATAATGATTAAGTACAATGTTCATGCAGGCAGTTAGTATGAGAAGCAGTGAAAAAAATACATGGGGCCTCAGGGCGAATTAGCCCCCAAAATGCCCCCAAAAGAGCCCCCGAAAGCCATGAAAGAGCCCCAAAAAACTTGCACAGAGTTCAATGCAAAACAAATTAAAAGTGTTATTTTCATGCAAGCAAGCTTGAAAATATAAATATTTTTTACCCTGATGAGAAGAACCTTAGTTTAAAACGTCCACAAAATATTTCAAAATGCAACAAAAACCAAATGATACAAAGCATGAAAGGTCAACGTATAACATCGACGGAACACTACTCGTACATTTATTAATGATGTAAAAATGGCTAGTGACGATTTTCTTCAGAGAGAAAAAAAAATACATGACAGTATGAACATTACTTGATCAGGAGATAACCAATATGTAGCCTACAAGTTTACATGTCTATTTCTCAACATCCTTTTCTTGATAAAAACAAAATAAAAACAACATTTGATGTTATTTTTTGACACCCTGTAGAATTTCCAAGATTTTATAAATTTTGTTAAAAGACTTATTTTCCGGTTACAATTTATTCGGACATGCACTTTTCAAAACAGAGAAAAGGCATATTAAAACATGTTTAATACATGATGTATTACACATTTACAGGACTCCAAAATTGAGAAGTAACATTGAAACATGCATGTGTTTACAGGCCTACTAAAATAAAGTGTAGCTCAAGGCAACTACAGATACATAAATATCTATGTACACACTACTAATTTCAGAGAGATAAATATGAATAAATCTTAGAGAGATAACAGAGAGAGAGAGATACAGTAGGTAGACAGAGAGAGGGAGGAAGAGAGAGGGAGAGATACAGTAGGTAGAAAGAGAGAGGGAGGAAGAGAGAGAGGGAGAAAGAGAGATGACAAGAGAGAGAGAGAGAGAGATACAGTAGGTAGAAAAAGAGAGAAGGAAGAAGAAAGAGAGGAAGGAAGAGAGATAGGGAGGGGGGTTGGAGAAATAAATGTAAGGGAAATAGAAATTCAAGTGATTGTAACATTGCAAGGATAATGAAGAGAATACAAACAAAAGAGTGAGGAAAAAGTACCTAAATTAATGATAAAAATATGAGATAGGATAACAGAGTACTGACAATAAGAATAAAATTACTGTGTAATTCCTTTGAATCCTTTCCCTATAAATCATACATCTGATTGTTCATGAGATATTCAAAATCTGCTATGTACATTTCAGTTACTTTCATGTTATGGCACCTGTGATATACCAATGCATTCATTAAATAGTATTGCACTTCCATTGTCAGTTTCATCACTTGTTCAATTTCAAGTTTAACTACTTATTCCACTGCTGAATACAATTTTCTTTTAAAATTAAAACAGGTTTTGTAATGCATCCTAAAAAATGCATCCTAAAAAATGCATTAAACAAAAAAATTCATCACGAACTTTCATATACATTTGTAGAACTACTGTGATCTACATGTAAACAGAGATAGAGCTCTATAAATGGACTGGCACTTCCAATAATTTAACTACTATCTTTCAGCCAAATATATCAAATCAACATCGTATGTATCGCATTTCTAATATTACTTCAGTGTTTTGCACATGAAACCTACAAGTATATAAATCATTGCATATAAAATCTAAAAAACAAATAAAAACACACACTTTCATCTCCTTAACGATTGTCTATGTTTCATTATATCTTCAATCATAAATGTCTGTCATTTACAGCCAATAAAAACTGGAAGGCTTCATTTTTTTCGCCTGGAAAGATGATTTAAATACTGCATCGATATGACAAATTCAAATCAATATCCAATTTACCATATTCACAGCTTAAAATGAATTCAGAATAAAAGTTAATGCCCTGCTTGTGTTGTAGCGAAAGGTTCCACATATAGAAAACAAGACCGACGATATTGCATTAAAAAGGGTTGAAACAAAGATAAACTCATTTCAATAATGAGTTAATGTTCTCAACAACAAAAAAAGCAAAATCTCTGCTGCATATCAAATGCCATCACAGACCCTTCTACCAAGGGGGTAGTAGGGGTCAGATTGTAATAGTTTTCATCCAACGTGAATGCATGCTTTCCATCTCTCTCAGCAATCAGAATGCAAACCTTTTGCAGACTTTGATAAAACAAGAAACTTCGCGACATACATCTTCTTGCAGCAAGAAACATTTGCCAAATATTGTCAGAGTACATATATGATTGTGATTCATTAATTTTGCAGAAAATCTGCAAGTTTGCATATATGTTTCACTCCCAAAGTTTTACAAAAGTTTCTGGTCTTTCAGTATAAAAATATACCATCAAAGGCCTTCATCACCGTTTAGGGTGCAGGATACTCGAGTGTGGTCAGTTCTCAAAAGTCTGCATCCAACGTGAAGGTATGCCTTCCCAATTCTGGGGTCATCACATTCATCTTCTGGTACTCTCCCACTCGCTTCTCAAAGAAGTTGGACTTTCCTTCCAGCGAGATGTTCTCCATGAAGTCAAAGGGTTCTCAACTTTGTAGATCTGGATTTTCGTGGGTGGGAAGAGAAGGAGTAAGATAAAATCAAGTTAAGATTAATTATTATACACCAGGGTGTGTTTCACAAAGACTAAGATTGACTTAAGTTGGACTTGAACTATGGCAGGCCATTCATGCCACCATTGGTCTCTCAAGGGACGTCACAAATCAATAGAATTCACATTTTTTTTCTTAGTTTATTATTTAAGGAAAAAAATATTATCTAAAGATCATAATTTCTAAGGTTTTTTCATCTAATTTTACATCTGGTTCAAGACTTTTTAAGGGCATGAACTGCCTGCCATAGTTCAAGTCCAACTTAAGTTGATCTTAGTCTTTGTGAAACACCCCCCTGGTAATATCATAAAACAATATTCATGGAATCAGCATTTCATATAGAGTATCAATGGCATTTAGGTGTAAAAAAAGCGTTATTCTTCAATTTGCTTCTACCTACAAACTATTCAGAAGACATCTTCAAAAGATGCAAAATGAGAGAAAGAGAGAGCGGGAAAGAAAGAGAGAGAGAGAGAGAGAGGGAGAGGGAGAGAGAGAGAGAGGGGGGGGGGGGACTGGGGAAGGAAGGGAAAGAGAGAGAGAGAGAGCATCATAAATATTTTATCTTTGACATACCTTTGGGCATTTGAGTTCCATGAGCAGTCTGTCGGCCACAAACTGGATGTACTGGCACATGAGGCGGGCATTCATACCAATGAGAGCTACCGGTAGAGCTTCGGAGAGGTACTCCTCTTCCAAGCGGACCGCATCCCTGATGATCTCCTGGATACGGGAGACAGGAGTCGGGTGATTGAGATGGGAGAAGAGCAGGCAAGCAAAGTCACAGTGGAGCCCCTCATCACGGCTGATCAGCTCGTTGGAGAATGTCAAGCCTGGTAGTAGTCCACTGTGGAATCAGGATTTGAGTGTTCATAAGTATGTGCAAAGGGAAGTGTATAAAACAGCATAAAATTGGTATCCAATCAAGTTAAAACTGATGATGAAAATGTTCTACATGCGAGCAGCCCCTTGCATTTAGTGCTGATGATAATAACGAGAACTGACAGTGATCTTATTTTCAATAATACTATATTTACCCTAATGGAGGCTTGACACTAACGGGCAGCCAGTGCTCAATATTCCAAATCTGGACCCCAAATTTGCAATATTTTTATGAGGGGCCCATGCACAGGGACTTCAAAGTTCAGAGCCCCTATGTAAAAAGATGTGGAGCCCTAACCTAAGGCTAGAACTTATGTCATAAGATACAGATATAACATCAATATTAAACTGACAATACATGCTAAATGGAAATATTCTATGTGAGTTATTCAATTCAGTTCAATTATATTCCACACAAAGTATCAAAGCCTCTCTGCACTAGTTTGGCCAGGAGGGATTATACCTCCCTGCAAGATCACTGGCAGGTGGTTCTCATCAAATCAGCTCTCAATTAACATAAGAAAAAGGGGACCATTGGGGACCAACGGTCACCGCTTAGGCATTGTTTGATCTATAGAGGGTGCAAGTAGCTATAAGTAGTGCAGTGGGGCTTTAAAGGAAATGGATTTAAGATCATCACAAGATATTCTTTACACAACGATGTACTGAAAATGCACACACAATTGGCATCAAATGTATATTCTCACCGCTTCTTGAACCAGAAAACAGCAGCAAAGGATCCCGAGAAGAAGATTCCTTCCACTGCAGCGAACGCAACCAATCTCTCAGCGAAGGTGCTCTCATCTGATGCTATCCACTTCAGAGCCCAGTCTGCTTTCTTCTTCACAAATGGCACTGTGTTGAGAGAAAGGAACAGAAAATCAATCACCAGTCTCTACTTGAGGAAAAGGAGCAGAAATCGATTACCGGTATCTACTGAGAAAAGAAACATGGCCCTGTTTCATAAACTTGTTATCAATAACAAATGCTAAATTTCTATGGCAAATTTGCTCTCAGCCAATCAAAATGCCACAATTTCAATAGCTTATAACAGTTATTGTAACTTGTAATTGATATCAAGTTTGATGAAACAGGGCCTAGAAGTCACTTTTGCAGTCTACCCTTTGAAACTAGCTTTGAGGTGATAAAACGCTTGTGCAAAAGGGTTTGTTGAATCAAAATTCACAATTAAAGCACATAAGGTAGCATGTTGAAAATCATTATTTTGTTACTTCATAAATGTATAGCACTCAAATTAAACTATTCAGAGTGGTAAGTTCCACATAAAAGGGTAATTGAACGGAAAAGGAATCAGAGAGGGGGAAGGGATTGTGAAAGAAGTTGATGGGGGACCCTGCCCCCAAACCCTTGTACTGGTAAATTTGCCTTTCATCCACCTAGTATGGTGTCCCCTTCAATGATGCCTAGGGGGTGTTTCACAAAGACTAAGATCAACATTAAGTTGGACTTCACTATGGCAGGCCATTCATGCCACTGTTTGCTCTTACCATTTACTGGCATTGGTCTCTGAAGGGAAGTATTAATCATGGTCACAATCTACAGAATTTAAAAATGTTGATAGTTCATTGTTGAAGGAAAAAATATTATCTAAAGATCATCATTGAGAGACCAATGGTGAGAGCAACCAGTGGCATGAATGGCCTGCCATAGTGAAGTCGTACTTAAAGTTGCTATCATGTTCTTGCCATCATGTTCTTGCTCTTTTTGTTTCAGCTATCTTAAGGATTTTGTGCGCTCCCTATTTCGTGCTCGATCTCTACAACTTTCCTTTTCTCTCCTCTCCTTCCCTCCAAACGCAGCCCGCATTTTTTTCCTTTTTTTTCGTTCTTCTTTTTTCTGATCTTTCTTCGTCATGTAATTTGTTACGTCTTCTTGTTTACAGTCATTACGTGTTTTAATAAATGTTCTCTGTTGGCCACTATTCTTCTTTCGTTGATTATGTATTCCATATTTTGTTCACACTCATTATTATCTGAGGGGTCCACAATTTACAAGCTATGCTTTTCAGTGGACCTCTCCATTTCCTCAAAATATAAATGCAGTTAAATTTTAAAATTCATTTTTCTGTCTTCCTAAAATGTATAAATTATTATTAAGATTTGTTTATTACCAATGTACCTATGTTTTGTATACATTTTACATTGTATTCGTTATTATGTATTGTATTTTGTTGGAAATGAAAAAATAAAAAATAAATGAAATGAAATGGAAGTTGATCTTAGTCTTTGTGAAACACTCCCCAGTGCTCACTTTATGACTAGACCCAACCTGCTAAGTATATCAGTGTGTGCTTTTAAACCTGCTGGTTATAACCAACATGGATTTGTAATTGTGTCCTCGTACACACAAAAACACATAAATTATTCTGGTTATGTGACTGCAGTCAAACCTACTTTAGCAATCACCTGTACAGAAAGGCCAGTTGTCTATAGAGACCACATTTTTGT
This sequence comes from Strongylocentrotus droebachiensis, assembly GCA_035222895.1. NCBI lineage: Eukaryota > Metazoa > Echinodermata > Echinoidea > Camarodonta > Strongylocentrotidae > Strongylocentrotus > Strongylocentrotus droebachiensis. Next base: position 7,498 of record JAVYIG010014338.1, read on the forward strand.
TCCCTCGAATATGGTTTCTCAATGAAACCTATACTAAAGGAACCTGTACATAAAGACCACCTGCTAATAAAGACCATGTTTCATGTTTCCCTTGAGTGGACTTTATATACAGGTTTCACTGTATAATGTATCTACCTGTTTTGATACTTACTGGTTTGTATAGCATTGAAGAGTCTGTGTTTCTCTGTTGGGTCTTTCACATAGGTATCTATCAGGAGACTGTACATCTCAGAGTGAATGTTCTAAACAAAGATGAAAATAAGACAAAACATGATATCTTGCGAGGCAGAATCCCACTTCTCCTTGTTGCAAACGGTTCAGATTGATTCATAAATGTGCATTTATCTTTGTGCGACATGTACATAGAGAGCTTTATCTTGTTTACTACTTATTCAATATTTCACAATATCGAAGGCAGTATGTAACTTTCTTTCGAGCAGTAAATATTATGTTGAGATAATGGACAAAGTTTTCATTTTAAATTCCATTTTGTTTTTCCAGAGACAAGGTGCCCAAATTTTGATGCAGATTTGTTGTATCTGTTTTGTCAAATGTATAGAAAACAAGACATACAATTTAAATGATAAATACTGTCTTTAAAACCATAGGTCTCATGGTTACTCATAAACATCCTTGGATGAAATGAGACTACTACCTAAACATCTCTGGCAAAACATAACACAAAATAAGACAAACTAAATGACTTTTCTTTACTGTTACATTATATAAAAGTGAGAGAAGCTTAAAGCCTGTCTGCACTACTTTGGCCAGGAAGGATTATACCTCCCTGCATGGTCATGACAGGTAGTTATCTCATCAAATCAGCTCTCACTTAAGATAAGAAAAAGGGGACCACGGAGGACCAACGAGTACCGCTTAGGCATTGTTTGCTATATAGAGGGCGCAAGTAGCTACAAGTAGTGCAGTCCCGCTTTAAAAAACATGATAAGAGTATTGTGTGTACTCACCTCCATTGCAATCTGGAAGCCATAGAAGCATTTAGCTTCTGGTATTTGGACCTCTTGACTGAACCTTTCTACCAGGTTCTCATTGACGATTCCATCGCTGGCTGCAAAGAAGGCTAGAACGTGGGTCACAAAGTGCTTCTCCTCCGGCTGGAGACGGATGGAGAGTAAAAACACAAATGGTAAAAACAGAGAATAAAACTTTGCTGCAAAGAAAAATGGAAAAAAACAAACCCTTGGCAGGTCCTAGTCCTTCTATTTTGACCTGTAAATAATAAGTTTACAATTTAACATGGTGATTTTATTGGTCCTAACTTCACCTCGTATCAAAATGAAAATCGCTTGGGTTTTCTAACGTACTACATTGTCTGCTAAAAAGCAAGAAAAAAAAAATAGGGGTGCATCTTATACACGGAGATTTACTGTAAGTTTAACACACGTTTCAATAGGATGTCGGTGAACTTGTATTTATGACGGTTTCATGAAATGCTACCCTGGTAATCTGGTAATGTGATCTAAGGTAAAGTAAAGAATAAGTGGTGTAACAAACCTTGAGTTTCTGCCAATCCTTCCAGTCTTCTCCCAAGTCTACCTCCTCTGTAGTCCAGAAAGATGCTGAATTGGAAAGAATTACGGACAATTGAATTATGATGGAATTTTTACTACAAATTGCACATATCACAGTACCCCGTTACATGCATGGATTTGCAGGAAAAAATGCATTTAAATAATGGTTGAGTTCAACTATTATTCACCTATCATTTACTCTCCTTTGATGAAACCTGCTCATATCCATTTGGTTTTAAGAATAATATGTATCCTCCTATTTATCAACAAAAATTACAGAAATGTGGAAGAGTGAGATGATACCACAGAGTATTTCAACTGTTAACATGGTCGTTAATTATAACAGTTCATTTGATGGTCTTTCAATTTATTGTTCAATGATTCAAGTCGTAAGTGCTATAAAACTACAAGTTACCTACCCATTGCCCTCTTGTAAAACTTCCATACGTCGGGGTACTTGATTGGAAAGAGTACAAAGCGCTGAGCATTAGGGGTCAAAAGAGGTTCATCCATTTCATGCCCCGCCTTCTTCTTATCATCAGTAGTCCTTGAACTTTGACCTTGTAGGCTTTCCTTGGAAGGGGTAAAGGTGGAGTCTTTTGAGAGAAGAACAGTATCCAGGACCTGTAATTTGGAAGCATTTGATTCAGTTGAGCCCTGAGAGGTAGTTGATGGATGAACACTGCTGTCACCAGGCTGTATGGTCTGCATGGACCTTGTTGATAATCTCTGCAGCTCGCTTTCTTCCTCCTCCTCTTCATCGCTTGTTTCGTCGAGGATCACCGTCATCGAGGAGTCAAACGAATCAAGACTTGGCTTGTCGGTGAGCTGGGATGTACCGGACACTTCTCTGTTTCTCTCCTTCCTCGTTTCCACTTCCTCCACTTCTTCCTCCCTATCCGTCTCATATCTGGTGAGTTCAGGCTGGGATGCGTCAAAGGCTTCTCCGTCTTCACCCAGCTCTCTGTCGGCCTGCGAGTCTGGGGCCATGTCCACGGACATCATGGACACCTGAGAAGTAGGCATGGCCGGCTCATCTTCTTCGCTACCATGGTGATGATCAAACCAGTTCGTCTCTCTTCCATCTCCATTGATTAGGTTTGGCATCCCTGGCCCTGCTTTAGGTTTCTTACTCTTTGAATCAAGACCCCCAATCACCATCTAGTAGGAACAACAAATATACAAAAGAAATAACGTGAACGAAAATATTTTAGCAAACCAAACATGTAAAATTGCGATGATATTATTTATACCCCCCCCCCCCAAAAAAAAAAAAAATCAAAAAAAAAAAAAATCAAAAAAAAAAAAAAAAAATCAAAAAAAAAAAAATAATCAAAAAATTATAGAGACTGATAGTACTTTAGCCAAGTAATCTAGGTCTAGAGTCTATCTAGTTCTACATCATTACATGAACTTGGTTGGAGACAATTTAAGTACACCATCTGAGCATGTACATGTCTCCTCCGCATAAGTTAAATTCTGACTATTATGAAAACATAATTATAAGCAATTCAACAGTCCATACATTTGATTTAGACTCTTTTTTTTCTCCAACCATGCAAACAGCTATTCAAGCGTGTGGGACCGAAGCCAAGGACGCCGATGGGAGATGCATACGATATTCTCCGATCACTTTTCTAATTACCTGAGATCTCTTGTTATTTCTGAAGCTATCCATCCATACGTGATAATCTAAGGTGACTGTTGGAATTGAGGTTCCATGTCAAAAAGTTTCAATAAACAGCTATAAGCAGTAACAAAGCGAAAATGGTAGCACTAGAAGTCTAGTCTATTATTTTCTACACACGTTACATTTGTTTTGTTTGCGTAAGCGTGAATATTGCGTCTGAATCAATGTGCGTATGTCGGTCTTACTTAAGCGCTATAAATCGTGCTCACTATACATTCGCAGAAGAGTGTTCTGAAACCCCACACAACTTCTGGGTTTAAATGTCCACTTGCAATTTTTCTAATTTTAACCTTTTCGTAATTGATCGCGCTTGCATGTTCCTGCACGTTGGGTTTTGTTTACTTGTTTTCCTTGCACATTTGCACTCATGGCTTGTCCAAAAAGGTTGACAAAGGAGGTTCGATAAACTATGGCCTGCAAGAAATAGATTTAATTTAGAGAAAGAAATTTTGTTAGATGTTTCAATTTAAAATATTCACTGCTATAAATACATATGCTTAGATATAGAAGGGTATATTCTTAATTCAAACAAGAGTCGCTTTCAACATTTCTATAGTAATATATTTCTGCTAAATCTTTAAGTTTTTGTTTTTGTCTAAGTATTGTTGTTGTTTTTTGATGGGGGGGGGGGGGGGGCTGGGGTTTTGGTAAGATACGGTGCATTCCTCAGAGCTCCTGATACAATGAACCAAAAACATCAGGAGAAAAAGCCCGCCCCCATACAAATAGATAACAATATTAATAATAATAATACAAAATACATAATACAAAAACAAAGAGAAACAAACAAAAAAAATTGTTGAGATCGAATACATATATTCCCGGTATATATTAATGAGAGGGGGGGGGGGGGGTCGGGTGTCAATATATCGTGTGTGTGTGTGGGGGGGGGGGGGGGGTCATGGTGTTTCAGAAATTCAGACCATTGTTTATATGGTAATATGAAGGTAAATGGACCATTATGCCTTGCATATATTTCATGCTTGTTGAAAGATGAAAAAGGATGTAGACATATTTATCAAATTATGTTAAAAGAAAAGGACGAACATTTGAATGAATTATGTAATAGATGGCATGCAGATGGTATATCATTTGATGATAAATATATGCAATATTATTTCAGGGTTATGTTTCGCTGTATAACGCATACAACAGTTCGGAACTTTCAGTACAGACTTTTGAATAGGATACTTTATTTGAATAAAGATCTTGCGAAAATTAATATAATTTTAAATAAGAACTGTTCCCTTTGTGGAAGAGAAGAAGAAGATATGGTACACTTTTTTTTACTACTGTAACATGACTAAATTGATTTGGAGTTGTTTGACAGACTGGTTAAATATTGTAACGCGCTGTAGAATAAAACTGGCTTTAATACACGTTTTGTTAGGTTTCATTAAAAAAAAGTAATGATGCTTTAAACTATATAATAATTTGGACTAAACAACAATTATATTTTTCTCGAATACAAAAGTCTGTACCGTCCTTTAGGACAATAAAACAATATATCAGGAATAGTTACACAAATGAGAGGCAAGTTAGTATACTTGCTAACAAAACTGACAAATTCGATAAAAATGGATACATTTTGAGAGGATTTTGATCGTTTAGTATGAGTATATTGAATTTCCCACATCATTTTCAGTCATGATGTTGCATTCTTATTTAATTTTTTTTCTTTCCCTAATCTACATGTATGTTTTGTATATACAGTATTATCATCATATTATTGTTATCAATATGCTACGGTTTCAATAATCGCTTATTATGGTTGATATTCGTTATATATATCTTATTCTGAACTATTATATGATATTCATTGGTATTGTGTTCAAATATGTTATTTTGGAGATTGATTTTCAATAAAATGGCCTGTTGGAGGGTCCAAAAAATGGGGGAAAAAAAATTGTTTAGATTCTCTCGATCTTTTTCTCGCGTCAGACATTTTAATTTTGGTTGGTTCTTTCTTTCTTTCTTTCTTTAGAGAGAGAGAGAGTGAGAGAGAGAGAGAGAGAGAGAGAGAGGGAATGATGGTCTTCGATGTGGGTCAAGACTAGTGATGAACTGTGGGTGAAATGGGCTTCTGTTCTTCGGCTTGCCCTTGGAAGGACATTTCGATTGTCGAAATTATACAACGGGGCACAGCGGGAGCAAAACAACTTCTTTACATTGTATTAGTTCACAACTTCTCATGCTTTTCTGCACGTTTATAGAGCAAGTAAATATCAACCATGCCCAACCATTGTTAAATACCTTGAATCATTAGTTCTTTTAGTCTTCAAATTGAAAATGGTTGAAATATGCATGATATCGTTATTTCTCTCCAATTAGGGTGTTATATGCACGCTCGTCATATTCGATCATGGAAGTATAGGTGCTGGGATTATGAGTTACACAAGGAGGTAGTGAGTGTTTGATGTGACAGTCTTAGTAAGGAGTGGAGATAAAGAAGAACAAAAACAGATAAGCATACAGGTATGATTTTCTATACCCCCCCCCCCACAGAATAGATATCACATCTCTCTCCCCCCCCCCCTCTCTCTCTCTCTCACTTTCTCTCCCTCCCCTCTTTCTTTCTCTCTCTCTCTTTCCCTCTCTTCATATCCTATTTTCCTTTCTAATTTTCTCTCTTCCTTCTCTCTCTTTCTTCCTTTCCCTTCTCACACAGTCACCCTTTCCAAGGAAATTTGCGTTCTGAGAAAAAAGAAGATTTCTGTCTTCTTATTATTGAGAAATCAATAACTTTATAGTGTTGATGTTAGGTTTTATCCAGGTCAACGATAAAGAGATATCTTGTGGAGTGGCAAGTTCGTTCAGGAAAATGGTGAATTATTCTATCAATTCGCATAAAAATGCAACATGTAGATGCTAAACGCCAGGGTATTTAAACAGGAAAGGGAATACAATACTTTACAGTTTGAGGATAACATTTTTAAAATTCATTTATCATAACCTATTTCGCGCAACCGGAGAGCAATCTTTCTTAATATGCATTTACTCTTTTTTTCCAAGAGTAATATTAATGCCAACAAAGACTAATGGAAAAAAAGTCTAAATTTGAAGAAAAAAAAGACTAAGAAAGTTGAATGTGTGTGACACTGAAGAGCACAAGCTCCATGCACGCCTATCCGAGGCGCACACCGGCGCTATACAAGAACCCATATCATCATTATCATCATCATCATCATCATCATCATCATAATCTTCAATGATTTTCTTAAACGATACTAGATCTATATGTAGAGAAAAATGCTTGAATTTTTTTTTTGAAAATCTGTGGGGACGGGGGAGGGGGGCAAAGTGCCCCTTAAGCTTGCCCCTCCTTGAAAGATGCCATTGTTTTTACAAGCAAATAATGAGGAGAAATTTCAAAAGGTGAGCACTGTTGTGAAAGGGAACAAGTAAATATTCTTTCAGACGAACATTATGACAGATTTACTGTTTTATTCTATTAAACTTGGACTGTATTGTAAACACCGAGAAAATATTTTAACGAAATCTGCGCTCTTCACTATCCTGAAGCCAGAACTAAAACAAGATTGAAAAATACATACCCTTGTAAATGACGTCATTATTCAAAATGTGATTATATATTTTTGTCTCCAAACTCTCACAGAAAGTTGACGTAAGTTTGTCAATTCACAACTCCTCTTTCATTACTCATTAAAAGACTGAATGGACGAAGAACGATTTTGAGCCTAGACCGCGAAAGACTTCGAATAAGAAAGAGCTTTTTTGCGGAAGGCAAGGTTTATATAAACATGGGATCTCCGTATTCTTATCTAAGGCGTTCTGTCATGACTGTAGAATGATTTTAACTTGGGAATAATAATAAGAAAGTACAGCCCAACCTGAGAGACTGCCGCTGACACGGGAAGGTATTGAAAACCCTGCAAGGGAGGTGAGAAGAATCAACAGCAGCCTCCCAACAAACTTTGGACCAACCATGGGAGGGGCGAAATCTTTAGAATATGGGGACAAGAAGGCAAATTGTAAAAACTGTAAGATATCTCTGGGCGCCAAGGTTACTGTCATAATTTTATACAACTCAAAATACGGGCTGAACCATTTTGATACAATTTGATTCAATTTTTCATTTTATTCAACGGGTTAAGATAGAACAACACACCGATCAATAAAAGGCTTATGCGTGAACACTCTGGTATGTAAAACGGAAAAGAGTTTGGTGTATCTAATGATACGTTATGTCAAGTTGGTGTGTAATACCAACCTTCCAGTTAAAGAATTTATTTTAAAAATTCTTTTCTCCAATCTGTGTTATCCTAAGATAGGGACATCTGCATTTGCAACCAAGTTGCTCCGAAAGATTGCAGAAAAATTCAAGGGAATTCATTGGTGAAAGTGTGAACGAGATCGAATAATCAAGAAAGTTTATAAACTGTTGTTAAAATGTATATAACTTTAGTTTTCTATACATTTTTACATCGTATCGGGTGTCTTAAAGGTACTATGTCCCTTTTGCAGCCAACATCAAATTCTGTAGAACTTTGCAGGAGTTATGAATATGTCATGTATGTCCTATCTGTGAAATTTAAACGTTAGCAGTGTCCTAGTATTCAAATTATGCAAGGAAACCCGTAATACTTGCTAGACTGACTGACTTTTTTCTTCTTTGGTAAATAACATACATAAAATGAGCTGTAAAGGGTACATGAGCATTAATATTTTGTCTACATCAATAACCCACTTCTTGTAATGGCCAAAATTAAACTGATTGAATCTTTCCGCAGCATAAACGTACAACCATTCGGTACAATGGTCTGAAAAATCAAACTATTACTTACTGGCTCTATAGCTCTTAAGTCGATTCGACAAGTAATAGTGGTTATTTTCCCAAATACATTTTCAAGCCCCATTTTTTAAAAGGAAGTTCTAAATTAGTATTTACTTTCAAATGCCGTTGGAATTTAACCTTTTCATTTTTTTGGCCTGCAAATGGGACATAGTACCTTTAACACCTTGACGGGGAGAAGCAAAGTAACAGTTTTTTGCTCAATAACATTATTATGTGCCATATGGGCCGGGGATCGAACCCACAAACTTAGCATCTTATGTCAGGTGTTTAAATTACAACACCTCTACATTAATGACCTTATTGTAAATCATCAAAAAAATTCTTTAAAACATCAATGTTCACTAGTTTATGGTCCGATATTCTGCTTTCATAGCAGTTTCACTTGTTACGAAGGTTTAATAAATACAAAACATCGATGGATGTGATTAATTCCATTCATCATTGATTCTAAAAGGTCGACATGGCAGTCGACCTTTTACAAGCTCAGTTTTTTAATCTAGTTCAGGCTGCGCGCGCATAAATTCCCACCACACCCTCGATCGCACAACACACACACAAATCTTCACTATTACATATTTGATAACCTTGGCTTCCATTCTTAGAAAAAATAATACACAAACATCATCCCGGAAAAGGTGTTACAGGAGATGTCGTATTATACCTGTGTAAATAGAATCATCTTTTAGTTTGACACACCCCAAGGTTGGTGTTTGTTCTGAAAGTACGCATGGTCACTGTGAACCAAAGTACGAGTCAAAGCCTTGCTCCTTTCACACCTGTATGTCTGTCAAGATGGCAGAAGAAAAATCATGGCATTTGTATTTTGTCTTAGTTTTGATGGAATAATTGCGCATTATACATACAGTTCACAGACACCGACTTACTTGCATTTTGATATTTGTCTGCAGTCCAGCGATTATGCGGTGAAAATTTGTTATTTATTTCCACCTCAAGTATACCACACACTGTACCATGATCAATTTGTTGGTATTATTTCCAAATATATTTCCTGTCAACCTCGTAAACAATGATAATTAGCAGGTTTTTACGAGTATATACCTGTATTTGTATATAGGGTGGTAGCAAAGTGGAGATCATTGAATTTGGCCTATATGAAGAACCTATGTTGTATCATAATGATCCCTGCGGTAATGGAGAGAAGGGTTACGATGATGGTAATTTCGAATCGTATGAAAAATATGTTTTTTTCCTTAACTTTTATTCAAGTGTATAGCAGCAGCCTTGTAAAACGTATATCATCCGATGTTTTACTACCACTAGTACAGTCATTATGAGAATTTAAAAAAACAAATTAAATATAATAGTAAGCATAGATATATTCATTTCTTAAGAAAGAAGCCCCCACAATTTGGTTTTGTTAAATAACTCAGAATTTCAGTGATTTTTTCTTCTTCTTGAAATTGTGTTGATTGTAACGATGGACATGAATCGATATCATCATTTTCATGAACATCATCATCATCACAATCGTCATCACCATCATTATCGTGACTATCATCACCATTACCATCATCAACGTAATTATTATAATCATAATCACCATCATTATCATCATCATCACCATTATCATCATCATCATCACCATTACCATCATCAACGTAATTATCATAATCATAATCACCATCATTATCATCATCACCATTATCATCATCATCATCACCATTACCATCATCAACGTAATTATCATAATCATAATCACCATCATTATCATCATCATCACCATTATCATCATCATTACCACCATTATCATCATCATCATCACCATTATCATCATCATCATCACCATTACCATCATCAACGTAATTATCATAATCATAATCACCATCATTATCATCATCATCACCACCATCATCGTCACAATCATCACCATCATCACCACCAGCACCATCATAATCACAATTATCATCACCATCATAATCACAATCATCATCATGATCACCATCTTCACCACCATCATCACAAACATCATCGTCACCAACCTCATTTTCATCACCGGAACCACCAATAATAATCAACCAAGCCAATATGAATATAAAGTTCTTTCTATACAACGATTTTTTTTTCTTCTTCAACCATTCCAGCCATTGTAAATAAAAAACATGCTAAAATTGTTGATAGCAAAATATCATAAGTAACAACTTTCTCCTTTCCTTCTCTTCATCGTCATCATCACTGTCTCCGTCATCTTCGTCATCGTCAAAATAAGCAGCAAAACAAACGTTTAACTCAAACAGCACAATCTGTGTACAACCTATTACACACTCACCTACGTATCACACACTCACCTACGTATGAAACCCCTCACAACATACCCTTAAAACAGAAATCCAGAATGAAACACGGCACAAAAATGTCTATCATATGGAGAATTTTATTATCCCATATCAAAATTCTTGTGTAAAAACTGTACAGTATAATGAAGCAAAAATTAATGTACTATATAGAAACCACAACAACGGTTACCTTCAAACTACATGTAGTTTTTTTTCAAGCTGGACATTGATATTCACCAAACAGCTTTGGAAGATATTCTTTGTTTCAGAAAACACAAGTATTAGCATTTGACAAAATTGTGGTGGGTTTGAAAATACATTACACAAAATTTGAAATAAGGTATGATCGTAGCAATTAATCAACATTATGCTAGTCTAGTAAGATAGACCCAAACAGCAGAGATGCTTGTTTGAAGTCTTTCGTTCAACACAGAAACACAAACCTACTTTGTCAGCTATATATAAATTATAGCAAAAGAGATCTATGCGATTTAGCGGTTGTACTGTATTGCATGCAAATACATTGAATCAGTTTTTATCTTTAAGACACGATTATATAGTTTGATTAGCTAGATCCCTATCAACATAGGGAAGATACTTGATCATGCAAATAAATGGTTATTAAGATGTATAAGCAGAACATTTTTCATAAAATGATATGAATTCAGGGTCGATATATCCAATTCTCTGTTTGACAAACTGAGAAAGTAATGAACAATTACAAACATTCCTCTTTCAACGTTCAATACCACACAAATCATTCAAATAGTATTTCTGTATTCAGAAATAAGACTCTCCTTAAAAATATATAATCTCTTTCCTTACTCATTGCACGTAAAAAAACACAAAAAATCTGTAAAAACACTCTAATATTACCATTCTTATGAAAATATACAAGAAAACTACTCGATGCCAGAATTCTGTTATGAAATTTGAATAAATATTAGAGTTGGTCAAAACATACATTTTCAATTAGGAGCATTTGGTGCTCACGTGACATTTATCACATACTTATGAGCCAACAAACGTAGATAGATTTCCATGGCAACTAACAAACAAAGTCTATTCACAATTCACTATTTTTTCTTATTTGAATAAAGATGTATTCCACGGTTCAATTACTGTACCAAACATGCCCCATGGGAATGAAACACATTCAGTGACGGGATCATATCACAATGATGACAATATATGGGCGTTAGTTTATACAATGATTGTAGACTTTAGATCTCTCCATTTCTTTAATGGCAAACTTGAGGAATGACAAAACAATAATCACTCTCAAGATCTGGGTGACAAAACTGACATGTGTGATGGGGAGCGCTGTGTCTGCGAAACCTTCAGACTTTTCTTGATATCGAATAAGAACTTTTTTTTAAATTCCTGTAATGATTACTCATACCATCTCATGGGTATTATAAAAACATAGACTAGTCAAATTATTTTGTGTAAGAATGAAGCCTTTTCCAAACTAGAAATACAGCTGCGTCATCTTGACATCTCCAAAACAGAGTTAACCCTTATTTTTGCGAATCCATTCATTTGCCATAATCCATGATCATTTCATGAGGTTGTGTGGTTTAAAGAAAATATTGCCAAAATTGTGTATTTCTCTGTATTGATATTTTGTTTTTCCATCATAACATATTACCATTACAAAGGCTGAAAACAAATTTTTGTTCCATTTTAGGGTGCTACATTTTTGCTGGTTCCCCAAAACGGGCACTACACAGACACAGAGCATGCACCTGTTGTTCCTCTTCTTCTTGTTAACAACATGTTTGAGGCCACTCTCTCAAGTCTCAAAGATGTATAAATCCTGGGTATTAATACTCACCCATGTAGAGTACTTGCTATGCATAAACTACTTTACCATTTTATGAATTTTAACATATGCCATTGTCACTATTTTCAATATACACATGTAAAATGCATATTTTATTTCCATAATACCATTTCCTAGTGATGGTGAATGGTTTTGGGTAAAAAGACATATTTTTGTTATCAAACATCTATTTCAAAATAACATTTTGCGTGGTGAAAGGTCCCGAAAAATTGACAACAAATTATGGTTTCGATGTTTCTAAAAGTTAAACTTCAGCTATGTCCACTTCCCTTCTTTCTTCTGAGTATAATTCTTTTTTTTTCCTTCCCTTCCTTGTGTCTCTCTCCATTAACAATAGGAAATTGAAGTTACAATATATATATACAGTATTTTGAGATGAACCTGATAATATTTGATATGATTCAGCATGATCCTTTTATGTGTTCTTTCCACAAATTCCAAATGAGTTTAATGGCACAGAAATTAAGAGTAAGAAACAGGATCGTAATTACTTTCGAAAATCAACTCAAAGGCAATTTCCATACCCCACTCTACATCGCACAGAGATCATATAATATGATTACGTAATACACCATTATAATGTTCGCACGTTTCAAGGAAATGGACAGGGCCACTAAAATCACCTCAATTTAAATTTACGAAAGTAGTTGCGATCCTGTTTATTCTACCATTTTCATATCGATAAAAACAACTCTATTTTCACTACATCTATACATGAGACAGTATTTCAGTTGATTATCATAATCTATATTGGCGGCCATTTGTCAACAATCTCACTTCGTATTTATAAGTATTTGAATTTAACAGTCGATCCAAAACATGAAAGTAAGACCTTACAAGGAGGAAAGAGTAATTCATTGACATAATGGAATAAATATCTGGTCAATCAACAACTAGTTTTATGCTACTTGGCAAGAAAAATCATTATTTCATTTGTGGAAATCAATATTTAACAATATGAAACTGTAAGGATAAAGCTCTGTACATGAATTACTTATAACGTATGCAGTCGAGTATTGTATATGATATGCATTGTGTACATACACACTTCTGGCTCTCTCCAGAAAATTTCAATCAGTGAAACAGCTCAATACATGACAATGCCGAATGATTGATAAAACCAGGAAACTTTTCCCTTCCGGCTCTCAAGCTTTCAAACTATCTGCTCATGGGGTCTATTTTCCCTAATTCATTTTCACTGTAAAAGTATGTTTATGCGCAGATGAATGCTAAGTTGGCTAAATGAGAGACAGACAAAAGAAGTCTTGGATAGCTATATTATCTAACAGTTCTGTATACTTGTTTCTTTTTGCATTTGTGCTCACTGTTAATACCAAAAATGATGGGTTAACCATATACAAGACATCCTCCTGCTTTGTAAATAAGCAACAGTCCTAAATTTTCAAAGAACCAAGACTATAAACAGGACTTCTACTTTACTTTTCTTCTTAAAAAGTATTATCTTACATTAAATTGCACTTCAAAAGACACGATGGAGAATAGTAAATATTTACGCATAAAATAAAATAAAATCTCTCCTAAAAAGAGCAACTAAAAAGGTGTATATAAAAGGGACCTAAGAGTTTCATGCACAATTCTCTTTTCAATAAATAATCCTCAGCAGTACATACCTACATTGTACACAGTACACGCCACATCCACAAAAATAATCGGCACAATTCTTTGGTCCCTCACGATAACATCCCCACAATGCATAGTTGCAGAAAAGATATTGAAGAAAACAAAAACACACCCTTTTTTTTCCTTTCTCAATTTTGAATGTTTCTAGAAATGTTGTGAATACACAAGGCGAAACATAAACACTTCTTTAGAAATAATCTTTCTTGCAACATATACACTGTACAATCTTCTTTAAAAAAATTATATATCCTATACACATCGTTCATTGCATCTCTTATGTACATATAGTAAACCATTGCTGAATTATTACATACTATTTACATACCAAATACTTACAAACGTTCCCTAGAAAACCATGTTCCTTACCACCTTACCACACCTCACACAAATAGTCTGAATACTATAGAAAGATATCACGTCCTTACCTCTGCTTAAAACGAAATTTAAAACCCAAACTGACCTAACGAGCTAGTATTGGATAAAAATTAGCCTTTGGTTAAATTGATGTGGAGAACGTGTGGGTCTATGTTTGAACTATTGAGATTCAGAAGGCCGTTATGGCTCTGTGTAGGAGTTATCGACTTCTGGATCTCAACAGACAATTCCATGCTTTCAGACTGAGAGCATTTAAGAAGCAATTCATCATTTCTGATCTGATCAAAATGCTGGGACAACTTCATCACTAGTCTACGGTGTAGCCAAATCTGAGAATTATTCTTTTCAAAGCTTTTCAAGGCATGACCCCAAAAGGTCACGACCTTCTCTAAAGGACAATCACCTGGCTTAAAATGCAACACAATCACACACTGCTCCTTAAATAGGATGTCACAGTTGTTTAATTTCTTATGACAACTTTTCTCTTAGTAGCATCATTATTTCCTCTTGTTCAAACAAAACTATCCAACAATTTTTTGCCATTTGATTTGAGCAAAGATTGAAACTTCACTGACTGAGCAAATGTTTGTGCATACAAGAAGGATTTACAAGGTCATAAAACGGACTTGAGTGTCCCGTTTCATAAAACCTGTCAATAAGAACCGTCGCAATTCTAGAACCAGCTCTTTCAATACCACTTAAATACTATGATATCAGTAGCTTATGTCAATAATTGAATTTTTTTAATGGATTACACGTAAATAGAGCCCATGTGTTCCAATGCCTAAACTTTAACCTTTACTATATACTGCTCCAAATCTTACCTCATACAAAATAGACATACCTTAAATCTAGGTTTAGAAACATTCCCAAATTTAAAGTTTTGGAAAGCTCTGGAGAAAGAAACAAACATGAACTGAGGTCTCATCGAGGGGCAGAATTGATAATCATCACACATTGAAGAAGTACTTTCCTTAACTGGGAGATCCCCTTAAAGCTTTGAACCATCTTTTAAAAACCAAAGACTGACAACAGAAAGAACACGAGATAGATAAAAGACTTTCCAAACAAATTCTCAGAAGATCTAATATAACAGCCAACCTGAAAAATCATTCTACTAACAAAAGCTGCCCTCTGTAGTACTGACCTAGCGCCCTCTATGTTCAGAGACACTCAATGTTCCTTGGGACTATCAACACAAAATAAAAACAAAATTCTAAAAAAAGGTTGAGGTAAGCATTTGAACTAAAGGTGGGAAAAAATGAAAGATCTTAATATAGAGATTTCTTCAAGTAAAAATAAAACAAATTGTTCTTTCTCGGATACACTAGTCTCCTACGCAAATTTGTAAGACCAAAATTTTGTACAACTTAGCAAGGAATCCATGTTTTAGAAATAGCTAGGAATGTAGAATAAAAGAACAAGATAACCAAAGGCAAATAATCAGAAGCACTTACCCAACACAACATTTCAACAAACTCTTTAAAGACAAAGTCTGCAAACTTGATGCTCTATCTACAATTTAACGTTCATGTTCAAACACTTTTCACTTTCTCAGATTTGGTACACATTTATCCCCTTCATGTCACGACCATGGGCCTAAGGGTGGGAATACTAGCATATAAAATAATGGCTGTTGCGTTCTTGAGAGAAAAAAGTTAAGGCCATTGCAAATATGGACATTTTCATTCGTTCAATATCTAGGGCCATAAAGACCAAATTTCCTTTACCAAAATATATACTGTAATTTTTTTTAAATCCCTAAATATCACCCATTTTTTGGACAGATGAATGCAGAGAATTCTGGGCGTACAGACAAAATTGTTTCTCTAACCAGTCTGTACATTATGAATTGTTGCAGTTGAGAATCATGACATATGAAATATATGTAGGAGGGTTAACAGCTCGGTTACTAAAATCGATAGAATGATAAGATAAAGTGCACTAAAGCAAGGTGTAGTACCTACCCTATGCTGGCCCTCTTTGCCACCCCCCCCCCCCAAAAAAAAAAAAAAAAACTTTCCCTTCCTTCCTCTGCCCAATCCAATCAGTGCAACATCATTCTTTTTCTTGTCATTGTTTCATTCAGAAGACCAAAAAACTGGTACAATGGATGAATCTGAAAAACTTAATGCTACGGTCACAAAAGTTCGTACGAACGATAATTTCTTACAAATCTCTGTTTTTCCATTGTCTTCCCGAATTTCCATTGTCTGAAAATCCTTCGCACGGCGTTCGTAGCAGTTTGTAATGGCATTTGTGACCGAGGCTTAATTTGCTGCAGCTAGCACAAGTTTGTCTTTGCACTCCCTCTGTGTGTGTGTGTGTGTGTGTGCCTCTACTTCTGCCCAATCATTCTATCGATTCTAGTTTTGTAAGAAATTGCTTCACAAAACATAGAGCACTGTTTTGGCTGTCTTGGGGAGTGCAAATATGAAAGTTTATAAGGTCATAGACAACGAGAGTCACCACAAGGCGAAGGACTTCATTCTCACTCTTTCCTTCAGAGATTTAAAAAAAAAAAAAAAAAAAAGTTCTTTTGGTAGATAGTTTTTCGATCAGTTTATTGACCACTCTAATGTTTCTGTAGATTACACTTGATAACCAGGGGAAATTCTCTACCTTCATGAGATTATTTAAAAAAAAAAAAATCATTCCTATCTTTATAGAAATAGGGAGCGCCATTTTTGTTTTTCTTCTGGAAGATCAAACTTAATGAATATAATGACTGAATAAATTTATCTACTTTCATGGGATTATGTTTCAGTGACAATTACACCGTTCTGCGTAAAAATATACATAAGGTCAAAGTTTTTCTTCAGAAGATTAAACAAATTCAGTTAATTCATGCTCTATTCAGATGCTACATCTTTCAAATTCTACAACGTTCTATATCTTTCTCTCTCTACTATTGTCAAGGGTGAAAATAGTCTCACGGAATTGTAAAATACATTGATTTATATTTATACACAAGTCTTAAATAGATGTACTGAGCTATATATCAAAAGTGGCATGCAAGTCCTTATCCTCAGGTACAAAGTTAATTAAAGCATCCTTCAAAGTACGAATGAGTGTAATAACAAACAACAACAAGGCGATCACCATAGCAACACACCTCGAGATACAAACATTACCTTACAAATACACAACTTACTCTACAATATAGTTGAGAATATATTCACTAAGTATATAAGGCTGGGTAATACATATAAACAAGTAGCACTTGGAAAATACTGCTTACATTCGACACAAATCTGTGTAAGCAAACATACAAAAAAGGGCATCAGTCAAATATATAGTTTATGGAAATAAATGGCTATTAGGATGATAACAACATTCAGGCATTCATATCCGGTAATTTTCAAATCCAATATCGTAATTACAAAACCTCGACTAGATCACAACAACAAAATGCATAAAAATATAGTGTTTTCTCTCTCTTAGTCCTGTACAACAAAAATCAAAATACACAAAATCTGTCACTTGAATATATTTTCTCTCTTGAAGAAAAAGGGAAGAAAAAAAAATATATATATGTACAGCATATCCATGTACATCATAAATCAATATAAAAATCTGAATTTTTCTGTTGCAATAACAAACAACAATCCCATTCGGTAGAAGAGCTCTGATTAGAGTTCAGACAATACTGCCAAAGACAAAACACACACACACATACACATCAACAAATATAACAATTAAATTGTAGAAATATTTCACTTAAAATAGAATTTCAAGAAGTGACAGGGAAGACATTTTTTTTAAATTTCGTAAGAAGATCCACTTGAAAAAAACAGACGTCTTCCTCTCCGACAAAATTTCAGAAGATTCCAATCTAACAGAAGAAAGTATGTTTATTGCCATCAAAATGCAAATAGAAATTCAGTTCATGGTTTGAGGGTTGATCAATTATCAGTTGCTTTGAAATTCATTAACAGAAAAATAAAGTTGTAGAAAAAAACCCACTTCATTCGATAACCTCTAAACCTAATATGCTATAATCAAGGCAAGTTTGATTTTGTAATTCATCTGCTTGCATGCGCAGCTAAAACTCAGACTGCAGCATAATTCATCTTAATAGAAGACTATCCAACTATTCATGCAGAAACGAAGAGTGAGAGAGAGATAGAGATAGAAAGAGGAGAGAAAGAGGAGAGAAAGAGAGAGATAGGAAGAGAGGAAAGAGAGATAGAAAGAGGAGAGAAAGAGAGTGAGAGAAATAACAGATCAATTTGATTACCTTCCAATTCTCGAAAAATTGGCAAAGGATGAAAAAGATTTTGTGTATTTCAAAACAAATGAGACAGCACCACGCAATTAAGCGAAGAAACGTAAAAGCTACACAGAATAGTCTATGAATAGGAGTGCTATCGTTTTAAAAGGAAAATATGAGTTTTGTTTCAACTAAGTAGTGTCTTTACTAAGCTGTGACCTATGACCTATGAAACATGTATAATGACCTACAGGGCGCATATAGCTACACTACAACCTACACTCCTGCATTGGTTTCGCATTGTAATCTCAGCTACAATAACCACACTTTGCACAACTTCTAGAATACAATGATTTCATACGCAACAACGAAAATCAGATACAAAAGAATATGGCTATAATATAATATAGAAGCAATAGAAGATAAAATAAACAGATTTGAAGGAATTAAATACTTTTTCAAATTATTATCATAGACTATTTACAGAATACCCGCTTTCTTCTTCATGATAAAAAAAAAAGTCTTGTTTTCGTCGCCGTCTTCAGTTCTTGGTATTCGTTGAAGCCAGGTTGAGCATGCATTCAACAGAGACTGGCTGCTAGGTTCAGTTCATGGAGGCACATGATCTCTATGTATAGTGTCACATGAAAAGTGGCTGGCAATCACATGGTCATCACATGTTCATCAATTGGCCGTTGTGTGGATGGCCTTCAGTCATTTCATGGTCTAATCATATTATCATAGTAAGATTTCATTGTCAGTCCTGCATGTAGGTCTGCCGCACCTTGCCTTAGCAAATCCTCTTTTCTTATCGTATCAGCTGCACTTATTGCTTTTCTTGAAGCTACATCGTAACTTTCCCGTCCACATCTCCTCACTGCCGACATTGTTTCCAGACCACCGCACAGGTGCTCTGACAGGTCGGTTGAACTTTCACCTCTTGACCCCAAACTAGACACAACTGCATCCCCAGAGGGCAGTGTTCTGTGGGCTCCGGCACACACACGGATACACTTGCACGGCATCATGGTCCATCCACACACAAAATCTGATGGGTAATGGGAGATGACCTCTCCTTCCCGTGAGCTGAGGAGGTCAATAGGGTTGAAGGGTCACAGGTCAGAGGTCATCCAAGACATCACTTGGAGGAAGGCACATTGTTCTGACCAGTGTCCATGGGTTCAGAGTTCATCACAGGAACAAACCTCGCTGTAAAGAGTAGGATAAAGTGAAAAGGCAGAGTTTAGAAACGGTATTAGATGAGGAATTTAGCAATTTTGATTCAAACTCGATCACTATCTATAGCTAAGGAAGACATAATGCATAACTTGATGTAACGAGGGTTACAATTATAAAGCAGTTCATACACATGTACTGTCCACAGGAGGGTTTTCCAGTCCATATTTGACATACATGATGACATAAGCATCAATTCTTGCTCTACATCATGCCGGTCGGTCGAACCTTTTAACTTTGCTATTATCTTGTGGGTCCTTGTTTTCTCATTATTGGGGTCCCAGACGGGTAATAGTTCATAGGCCAAAGCTCACCTTCCTGATTCAGCAGCACGTCTTCAGAGACACCTGCTGCCATCATACCTGATGATAGGAGACAGAAACAGAGAGAAAGAGAGAGAGAGAGAGAGAGAGAGAGAGAGAAAGAGAGAGACAGAGAGGGAGGAAAGAGAGAGAGAGACAGATGGATAAAGAGGGAAAGAGAGGAAGAGAGAGAAATAGAAACATAAACAAAGACAAATATAGATAGACAGAGACAGATAGGAATTGATAGACCATTGGAAATAGAGCAAGAAGGAATGAGATAAAAGACACACAGTAGCACAAAGAGGGTATAGGAAATGTCAGAGAGATTGATAGAGAGGGGGAGAGAAAGAGAGAGAGAGAGAGAGAGAGAGAGAGAGAGAGAGAGAAAATGGTTTAGTTACGTTTTAAGAAGCATGGGGCGAAACAAAACTATTTCACAACTATACACAAACAGACGACGACTTGGGAGGCTTTTTATCGTTCTTCAACATCCAACTATTGAAAGCCATAAATCGGTGTACCCAGGTCTAAAGAATCGGTACACACCTAATACCCTCATCTATAACTAAACTAGGGACCAATCTACTAGACAACTACGAACACAGACATCTTGGAAGGGAACAGGTGGGACTGAGGGTTTCTTTCAACTCATCAATACTGACAAACACAGAGAGGTTTTGAAAAGACAAAATGGCCGACTCACTTTGTGCTTTTGTGAAAATCATTCTACCGGACAGGTCCGCTTCCGCAACAAACTGCAAGAAGGCTTCTTGAGCGGCAACTATTGGGTTAGGCAGATATACAAAGTCTGGTCAACTGTACAATGCCATGACGGAATTATTGAAATGGTCCTACTGGATAGGATGTATGAGTGTAAACAAGTAGTCCCCCCAACCCATTTCCATGTCAGGGATAGGCAAAAGTATGATCGATTCTACATCTGATTTGGATACATGGTCCTAAAAGCGTAGAGGCATGAGGGTATACATCTACATGTACAACTAGTTCCTCAAACCATTTCCACATTTGGCAGACGTACCATCTATGGTCGCCTATCAACTGTACAACTGGAATGGGGGACATGGTCCAAAAGGGTAGGGCCTAAAAGGGCATACTTATAGTCCCCAAACGGTTTCTAAATTAGGTAGATATACAAAGTATTAGCCTAGGGCACAACTGAAAACAATAACATAGGGATTCAGGGTCCACAAGGATAAGGTGCAAAAGGAGTACCCCCCCCCCTGCCCCAATTAGGCAAATACACAGACTAAGATCAACTGTATGCAGTAATATTAGAATAAATAGTCCAAATGGGAAGGTCTAGAAGGGTTCAGCCCCCCCCCCCCCCAGGGATGCCAGTTAGAATCAATCTGAGGGCCTGAAAATCACCTAGAATGAACTATTTTCTACACAAAAAAGCCTAGACTATGGCCTAAAAATAACCGGCATCCCTGACCTGACCCCCTCCCTCCCAACAACTATATCCACACGAGGCATATACACAAAGTATAGTTGAATGTACGCAAGAGATCTGGGAAGACTGTTACAAAAATAAGGTGTAAAAGGTTCAATTCCCCCCCTCCCCTTCCCAAGCTATCCTCATATTCGACAGGTATACAAAGCAAAATTCACTACACAACTGCCACATTTGAATTTGCGTGAAAGTTTGAAACTAGTAGCTTGGCACGTTATTGTACATTTCTAAAAAGTATCATCCCTCGAGTCCAGTGAACTGAACACCCCTACTTACTGGACATTAAGGAATAGTCCGAGCTTTCATCAATCGATACGAGTGGAGCGTTCCATCGTGGGATAGGGGTGGATCTGGGTGTACTCCTCGGAGTGGCCACGGGCGATGTCAGGAGTGACAGTGATGTCGGACTGATGTTGACAGGACTGATGTTCTGATACGACAACATCTAGACGAGAAATTAAATGGAGAATGTTACAATCAACGTAACAGAATATGATTAAATTGAATTCTTTGCATGTGTATCTTCTAGTCTTCTTAAAAGTGTCTGGACACTTATCAAGCTGAGCTGTTACATGTGCCACAGGATTCAACATAAGATACACTTCATAGAGGATGCACATTTCCCATTTATATATGTCATCATACTCATGTGTTTACCCAATAACAGGTGTTCTTAATCACTAGGAATAGCCTTCAATTTTATGAATAACAGGTCTTATGTAATATACTGCATTTTCCACCACTCGCCCCATATGAAAAGTCATTCTTTACATTTCCCTCACCTGAAGACTCTCAGAGAGACAAGGGGTTTTTGTCGATAGAACTACAGATTTGCTGTGTGCAGACTTGTACACTCATTACTGATATTTCCACCAAGTCTGGTGTCAGGGAATTATGACCTCACTTTAGTTGTGTAAAGGTTTGACAGCTTCTACTGACCTGCTGTTGGGAGTGGACATAGGAGTTGTCTGGCCGACCCAGGACAGTGAATGGACTGGTCATGATGCTTCTACTGACCGGTGGGGTGGTGGGACAGCTGGTGAAGATGGACGTTGAAGGCAGGTTCAGAGGTGTGGTGCTTGTTGCTGTCAGGAGAAAAACGTAAATTCAAGAAATATATATTTCATTCATTTCAAGATAAGAGCGAGTTATGAGAAAGGTGGAAAATAATTTGTTTAGGTTCTTCATTCTAGCTGAAGAATATAGAAGATAAATTCTTCTTAAAGGACAAGTCCACTCGAAAAATAATTTACTTTCAATAAAAGCAGAAAAATCAGACAAACCAATCAAAAAAAGTTTGAGCAAAATCGAATAACTAATAAGAAAGTTATGAATTTTTGAAAAAGTATGTAAAACTATGAAACAATGAGATTCACAACACAAATTGCCAAGATGGTTATCAGTTTGTGACGTCATGTCCTCACAACTTATCAATTGCTTTACATAGTTTAATCCCATTAATTTCCCTTTTTATCCCCCAAAACTAGATTTCCCCATGCCTTTGCCCAGGTTATATGATTTGTATCATATTGCGTGCATGACATTTCCCAAAAACTTTTATGAATTTTGAAAAATTGATACTATTTTCTGAATATTGTATATTCATAATTATTGATTTTTATATAAATAGTTTATCAAAATTCAATTTTTCATGATTTAACTAGACAAAAATTACTTTTTATTTGTGCATCCACACAAAAACATATTACTAAAAATCTAACTTGGATACTGGTGTGAAGAAATAACATTTTTAGGGTGAAAATAGGAAATTTATATTATCAATATAAAGAAAATAATAAGTGGATAGTGAGGACCATACGTCATAGACTCATGAGTGAGTTGCCAATTTGTGTAGTGATTTTCAAAGTTTTTCATGTCATTAAAAATTCATAACTTTCTTATTAGTTATCCGATTTTGCTCAAACTTTTTTTTATTGGTTTGTCTGATTTTTCTGGTTCTATTGAAAGTAAGTTATTTTTGGAGTGGACTTGGGCTTTAAAGGATTGCTTTCCAAGTGCCCTCATTTTCCAAATATAACAAAATATAGCTAAATTGCTTTAGCAGAACATTTATGCTACAAGTCCCATATACACATTTCCATGTACAGTGCATGTGACTTCTAGCGAGACCGAGTCAACTGCCTATCATTTTAATGAATCCAAAACCTTACAGTATACGCCAACTCTTATCGATCGATTTGCATTGATGACAAGAAGATTAGGATCGATTTCAATTAATCGCAACTCTTTTATAATATTAGGCCCTATTCTATAGCTATGGCCAGATTCACAGCATACCTGACTCGGTATACATGTACATGAAATATAGTATACATGCATTTGTTTAAAGCCCCACTGCACTACTTATAGCTACTTGCACCCTCTATATAGCAAACAATGCCTAAGTGGTCACTGTTGGTGCCACATGGTCCCCCTTTGCTTATGTTGATTGAGAGCTGATTTGATGAGATAACTACCTGCCAGTGACCTTGCAGGGAGGTCTAATCCCCCCTGGCCAAACTAGTGCAGACAGGAGTTAAATGGAACAAGGGAACTTACACATATTGCCATTTGAGCTGGCCCCGTTGCTGACACCAGAGAGAGTCCCCATCTGACCGATGGATGTTGTCAAGGCAACAGGTCTGGCTACCGGTGGTGGTGGAGGCGGAGGAAGCATGGCGGTAGGGATGAAACCAGCGATCTTGGTGGGACTGTTTGCATTGCCTACAGCCGCTCCGGTCTTGACATGAACCTAAAGGAGATGAGGGTTTAAGAGAAGAAAACTTCAGTGATGTCTTCTGATTTGATGGAGCAATTGAAATTCACGGTAAGAGCTCAATGCAAATTTGAAATGGATTTTACTCTTTCTTTCTTTTATCCTTTTATTATAAATTCTGTTGTCCTTGTCATCATCATCTTCATCACCACAACCATGATCATCATCACAACCATCTTCATCACCATCATCATCCTCATCATCATCATCATCACCAACATCATCATCACCAACATCATCATCATCACCATCATCATCATCATCATCATCACCATCATCACCATCATCATCATCATCATCACCATCATCATCATCCTCACCACAACCATCATCATCATCATCATCATCATCATCCTCACCACAACCATCATCATCATCATCATCATCCCCATCATCATCATCCTCACCACAACCATCATCATCATCATCATCATCCCCATCATCATCATCATCATCATCATCATCATCATCATCATCATCATCATCTTCACCATCATCATCATCCTCACCACAACCATCATCATCATCATCATCATCATCATCATCATCATCATAACTTTCCCCACTTTCCGCCCTCCTCCTCCTCATTATCATCATCACTATCATCTAGATCCTCCTCCTCATCATCACCCTTCCTTTACTCAATACCATCATCACCACCGTCATCAGAATGTCATATCCTCTTGATATCTCCGTCCTCCTCCTACCTTCACTAAAACATAACTAAGTTTTTTTTTTTACCCAATAACATAACTATTAGCATTTCATATCCTTATAAGACAGTTGTTCAATAACTTAAATATCTTCCCCATTCCTCTTTGCAATCCCAATCCCAATCCTCCTCGAATCTCCATCACAAAAGTCTATTCCTTCCTTCCTTACCGGATGATTCTGCGTCTCCTGATGACTGACTAGCTGAACATAGTCCGAGAGCTGGGCACTCTCTTGGTTCGGTGCCGAATGGACTCTCAGCTGGTTCTGATAATACCCGGCCGAAGGCGGACCAGGCGAGGGCGCCATATTGGCATAAGATAGGTTCGGTTGACCAACTGGAAGCAAATATGAAGTACAGACAGGATCAACTATTGAAATAAAAAATGGAAAGGTGCAGAAATATTTAGATATTGGAAGAAAAGGTTATGTAACTGTGAATCGACTGGTAGAGTGCCTTTGTCACCCATATTTTGATAGTCAGAAAGATGTTACTGGGGGAAGCAAGAAAAGTAATATGAGGTATTGATGATTATAAATACAGAATTTACAAAGTAAATTTAAGACCTGGGGGGTGTTTCACAAAGATCCTAAGTAGAACTTAACTCTAAGTTGGACTTAAAAAGTATGGACAGCCATTGGAGTCTTAAAATGAAATATATTCAAAAGCAGAAATTCAAGTATTTTAGACTTTTTATAAATTCCACATCCAGAACATGAAATCTCCTTGATGATAGAAAATATGAATAATTTGAATAAACAATTAATGCCTTTCAAAATAACTTTTACAAAATATTTTCAAAGATGCTAATGGCTGTCCATACTTTTTAAGTCCAACTTAGAGTTAAGTTCTACTTAGGATCTTTGTGAAACACCCCCCAGGGCCTGTTGCATAAAACTTACCATTGATAGTAACTTTGTCATCAATGGCAACTACCATGGTAACAGGGCTAAACAGCCAATCAAAATCAAGGATTCCAGGTAGTTACCATTGATGGCAAAGTTACCATCAATGGTAAGTTTTGTGCAACGGGCCTAGGTTGATCAAAATAATTTGATTCAGTTGGGGGCTCGGGAGGGGTTGCAGGCACAAACCTGTATCAGTCGTATGTAAGAGAGTCTGCACTAAGAGACTACAAAAGGCCATGTAAGCCTATTGCGCTGCTATTTGACACACCAATAAACTGGCAGATTTAGGCTCTGCCCAAGGCTTTAGGAATTGTTGTTAAGTGTCAAATTAGAGCATGTGCTTGCAGATTAAGAGGGGGGGGGGGGTCTCTGCTGCACAATTCTGTTTGACTAAGTCTCTCAATCAAAATGGTATGATTCCTTGCACTTCAATACTCTCTTTCAAAGAAATATATCCCATGCCTTAGAAAAACTAACCTAGCAACTGAAACATAAGAAAGAACAACTTAAATAGAAGATTGTCAACAAAGTTCAAATTAGAGTCATTCCCTCCTTTCATCCCTCCTCTCATCCTTTAAGATCTTGAACTTCTCATTACACTCTCTACAACTTCCCATCACCGATCCCATTTGTCTGTCACCCATATCCCATAATCCACTTCACTTCCTCTACCCCCTTCCAGACGAGTTCTTCAACCGCCGAGTTCCTTGCTTATCCCTCCACCCTGTAATAGGCTTAACGAGCCCTAGCAAACCGTGTTTGGTCTCTCGTAGTTAGGTACATTCCTGTTATAATCCTACAGAGTATCAAATGACTGGGATGAGCTAGCGATTCAGTGGTTATCCGCTCTACTGTAAATTCAGGCCGAGTTTATACAAGATTTTTTTCCGGCCAAGTATCACGATTTTGAAACATGTAAAGGTTAAAACAAGGTTGCGTCAATAACGTTTTTCATTCACTGGTTGTAAAGTTCACATGCAACATTGCAGGAGTGCACCTGAGTTCTCAAACATGTTTAAAACTTTCAGTTTGTAAATACAAACCCTAAATCAATTATTACATATGGTGCAGAGTCTGAAATATTGTAGTTGTAGGGCAACACATACTTCTTATATAGAATATTTTGTGATGTATCTGCCACAACTGTAATCATAAAACTGGATAACGCATTAGAAATTAGGCCAGACTATCACATAGCAAGTGCAGAGAATTATAACATAACCTGATCCTGCCAAGAAAGAATATTCCAATCTGTAATTTTAATTTTCTTGATTTATGTCCCTCATCTATAGGTTTAAAAAGTTATATGAACACAGCCTCTTGTTGCTGTGGCAACACTTTGCGTTAAATCATACAGCCTTTCCCTTGGGTATCAGCTTCACCTTATAGCGGTTATCCCCAATCTATCAAATTCTGAGCGACACAAACTAATCTCCAATGACATTTCACATCAACTTGTACTTTTTTGGCAGGTTTTTAACTGTGGCGGAGGGGTCAACAAGGCAAGCAAGTGGCTCTTAAGATTTACATTTAATCATACCTCAATCGTACCTTACTCATATACTATCAAAGTATCAGCGAGACACTTTTTAAAGTTTTCTTAACAATGATTTTGTCACAGTAATCCTGCGTAGGATCAAAATGATGATATTTATGTGTTTTTATATGTGTCATATGTATTTGTAATATTTTGAGAACATTACAATTTCAGAATATTTTGAAATTTCTTAGACAGAGAGAGCAAACATATCAAAAGTCTCTGAAATTTAACAAGTCATTTTAGAGCTGCAGACAAGTGTCCAGCCATTCCTCATGTCACAATACTGCTTTAGCTTGATGTCTCTTCAAGAGAAGGAGGGCGAGATGGGGGGGGGGGGGGGGGGCTAGAAAGAAGGTTTCAAGCTAGCTGCCCAACTGTCTGAACTTTGATGACAAACCTCTCTAACATTTAAATAAATTTACAGCTGTCACTATTACGTGTCTATTCATGTGGGGTCAAATAAATTGTTCTCTGGATTCTATCTGCACTAATGAGAGAGCTCCCTGGCCATCCGGTCAAACTATGAACATTATCTCAAAATAGGATGAAGGAGAAAGGGGGAAGGGGGAAAGAGGGGGAAGGAGGGAAGAAGGAAGAGAGGGAAGGGGAGGGGCTAGTAAGGAGTTTCAAGCCACCTGTTTGGACGGTGGTCTGCATGAACATTCATGACAAACATCACTCTTTCACGGGTCTATATCCCTCAACAACTGTTTCTTGTGATCTGGAAATGATAGGTCACTTAACTGTCAGGTCAATAAAATCATCTGTCAGGGTAGTCACTAATTAGACGTCTCCTCAGCCACTTAACGAGGCCACTAAAACCCCTCAAGAAAGGTGATGGAATTATTTGTATCTTGTTCATAAATCATAATGAACCTGTATTCTCTGTACTTCCCTTTATCTATGACAGATAAGATGGAAATCATTAGTTTGTATATTATAGATTGCTGGCAAAAAGAGATGCCTATTGCATGGTCATTGAGAGTAATGTGTTAAAACACATGCTATGTTGATAACTGCTCCTCAATCAATTCCTTACTTAAACCCTGGACCAAACACTGTACCGTAATACTAACCTATTGCTGGTTTTTAAACTAGTACAATCAAAATCAACCTGTAGCTGATTGTCAAACTTGTACAATAAACTTCAAACCTGTACAATTAATTCAAACCTGTCACTGTTACATACATGTATTGAAACCCTTTGCGGACCACCCTGGTCATGATCATAATAGTGGAAACTTTATAACAAGACAACAAGATATTAAACATTTAGTACCTACAGGCTGAAACAATCTATTCAGACCAAGGGTAAACAAATACCTCGTGAGAAGCCTGCGCTGACCATTCCGTTGGCTACTTTAGTTCTCACAAACAAACCCTCTGAGATGCTGTAATTCCATTTTCACTCAATTTGGAGCAGGGGTGAAGAATTTCACAGGGAGATGCTTGTATTCATTTACTATTTCTGTAGGCTACACTAGTTCTCTCAAACCAACCCTATAAGATTCTGTGATTCCATTTTTCACTTAATTTGGAAGAAGGGTAAAGAATTTCCAGGGGGGGGGGGGGGGAGGGGAGCTCGTCTATACTCACCATTCTGTGGGCTACCATCGGGCAGTGTGCAGGCGCTCATGGAGCCGTCTCTCTCTATCTTGATACCTCCTGGTCTGGATCCTGTAGGAGACTGTGCGTTAGGGAGACCCGCTTTGGGCTTGTTCATGTTGGGAGAATGGATCCCAGGGCTGGCTCCTGGATGATGGACAGAAGAACGAGAGGGAGAGGGAAGAAAGAAACGTTATGAATCATAAAACTGATATTTTGTGTATTTCTACCAGCAGATACAGTGGAGAGACTTGGACCGGTGCTTGTTTTCTTTTCATGATCACCAGGCATGGCTGATTGTTGCTTGTATTTTGTTGTTGTTGTTGAGATTGTTACTTGACTTGTACCTATTATATCTTCTTGCATTCTTTGTTATGAATGAAGTGAAATGGGTGGCCTTTGACAGAGATGCCAACCTCCAGAACAGAAAATCAGTAATCATAAGGCTCAAAATCAGTAATTTGGGGAATAAATCAGTAATTTCCTATGCGGCGTCATGAATCTAAAAAGAATGGCAGGCGGACGCATGCGCGCATGATTATCTGAAATTTTTTGTGATTTTACTCCCACAAAGTTGCTAAATATTGACTTTCAGTTCATCACAACACATAAGTTTTCAATGAAAAATTGGCTTCTATTAAGAGAATACTTGATACTTTTCCATCTTTCTCATGGATGGCCACCATAATGCACAGCACTTGCTACGATCGATCCCTATGCGCCAAAAAAAAAAAAAAAAAAAAAAAAGAAAAAAAAAAAAAAAAAAAAAAATCATTTTTTTTTTTTTGTAATCCGTAATTTTTAGACAACATTCCGTACTGCCGTAATGGTCGTTAATTTCCGTACCAATTACGGGAAATCCGTACTGGTTGGCATCTCTGCTTTGAGGACAGGTTTGACTGTAGTTCCTTGTTAAATGACCCCCCCCCCCCCCAAAAAAAAAAAGAAAAAAAAAAAGACACAACACATCTTCAGCTGGAAGTCCTATTCAAGGATGCTCTAACTATTTGCAAACAGGGAAAAGGTTGAAATATTTTAGTATCTGTACACATACATGAGGCCCCTGCTAAAATTTCAGTGTAGAGGTAATGAGGTGACATTTAGTAGCTCACCAGGCCTGTCAGTGTTGAGCCCACAGACCCGTTTCACAAAGCCATTTTTTCAATGACAAAAATCAGTGACAAATCTGCTGATAGCCAATCAGAAGCAAGGATTTCAGTAGCTTGTAATGAAAACTGTCATTTGTCACCGATGACAAGTTTTGTGAAACACCCCCCTGGACTAGGTATTGTAGGATAAACTGCATCCTCATCCTCATCCTCATCTTCTTAAGATCTACAACTTACCCGCATCCATGTCACTATGCCAACCGCTGGAGTGGCTACTAAGGGAGTTGGCCGGTGACCTCCCGTAGTACCCGCCCATGTTGTCTCCTTCCTCTCCGATGCTGTCCACCTCGTCATCGGCAGACGACATCGTGGTCGAGTTCCTCTTAATACGCTTGTTGCCGTGCGTGAGGGAGAGTGGGATGTTTCGCCTCAGTCCGCCCATGGTCTGGCCACCCACGAGCCCCGGGTGGACGTTGTTGGCGTAGCTGTTGGCGTAGTAGGTGGGCGAGGGGAGCTCGCTAAGGTTGAGGGCGCTACCTAGACCGGTATCTCCGCCTCCCATTAAGATTGGCACTGTTGATGAGGATGAAGAAGGAGAATATTGCACTGGATGATGCAATAACGGAAGATAGGTTCATCAACTAAAATACTTTTAATAATACACTGTATTAACCCTATACCTTTTTTCTTTCAATGAAAATCTAGAAAATCATTTTAACTTCACAAGTTATGCTATAAGATATCCTACAAGTACAGAATTAACAAATAAATTTTCAACTAGCAACATCCATATATAAAAAGTAAAAGATGCAAAAGATTCTCCCCTGCCTACTCCTCAAAATAGGAAAGTTCTTCCTATACATCAGGCCCAACTCTCTATGGAGACTGCCTTTTATGTCTTTCTTTAATGGTCTTTAAATAGGTTTGACATCATTCATCTTGTGTGATTGCCCTATTAAAGTTATAATGTTGCATAGAAGAAAACCTGTAAATAAAGACCACTTGTCTTTCATTTTGATGGTCTCTATGTAAAGATTTGACAGTATTGTTACCTTGTGTGATCATCTTAAGCTCTAATGTTCCATTGAAGGTAACCTGTATATAAAGACCATCTATCTATCTTTCCAGTGGTCTTTGTGTAAAGGTTTGACTGTATTATTACCTTTTGTGATTTTCTAAAACTCCAATGTTGTATTGAAGGGAACCTGTATATAAAGACCCCCTATCATTTCAGTGGTCTTTATGTAAAGGTTTGACTGTATTATTGTTACCTTGTGTGATTCTCCTAAGCTCTAATGCTGTGAAGACTCCAGTGGAAGAAAACATATGATGGTTCTCCTGACCATTCAGCACACTCACTGCAATGATAGAAGCAAAGACAAAAGCAATCATTTAATAATAATAATAATAATAATAATATTCCACGTATATAGCCCTTAATACAAATGTCTCTAAGCACTTGACAGATATGCTATTGCCCCAGTCATTGGATTCAGTGCTTGCCCGCAAACACTTTGTGCACAATCTCTACTCCCTGGGAAGCATTCCAGCCATCCGCATTTTTCAAGCACCACCTGCTTATCAAACCACAATAACTTTCGCATCCTACTGGGTACCCATTTAACATCTGGGTGGAGAGTGGCAAATGTAGATCAATGTCTTGCCAAAGGACATTAGTGCCGTGGAGGAGTATTCACTTGTCTACATACAAACTCTTCCTTCATAAAATTTACAGCTTCACCTATCTGACGGTAAAAAAGGATTAGTCAACAATAAACACGAGGTTTAGAAGAACATACCGTAAATCTCCGTGTATAAGGCGCACCTGTGTATAAGGCGCACCCCTATTTTGGGGGCAAAAAAAAAAAAAAAAAAAAAAAAAAAAACTTTTTTTTTGTTTTGTTGTTGTTATTGTTTTGTTGCCGAAAACCCACCAAATAATAGTAACAATGTCGTTGTAGAAGAATGTGTGTAAGATCATTAATGTAAATTAAAAACAGGTCCAGACTCTTAAGGCTTCATGATACCAAGTGTCCCACACCAGCCTCATCACATCAGCTAGCAGAAGCACTGTGTTCTATGCCAAACATCAATAGTCATGCATGATATGAATAGAATCCTCTAAATTTCTGACAATAGAGTACCTAGGATAGAACCTTGTGGTACACCATTTGTTATAGAAAAAAAAATTGAGGAATTATTAAAAACTACATTTTGAGATCTATTAGAAAGATTACTTTCAAACCAAGATGACAGACAAATTTGAGTGTTGTTGTAGTTTCCGAGTGGTGAGTCAACACACTGATTACTGAGCTGGGAGACATTGCCAGGAATAGCGCCATAAATCGAAATCGGGAAGGGAAAAAAAAAAAAAAAAAAAAAAAAAACTTTTTTTTTCTGTATCTGTGTATAAGACGCACCCCGATTTTCAAATTTTTTCGGCGCCAAAAAAGTGCGCCTTATACACGGAGATTTACGGTATGTTCTGCGATATGTAGGTAAAATGTATGGACATTTATGAAGAAAAAAATGAAAATATTACATTTTCTTCTGTTCCATAGTTCTATAGTTGACAAACAATATGAGGTTAAGTTTTGTATTGCCATTTCGAGTTACAGTCAGTAAAAAATTAATAAATAACTGACTGGTTCAGGTGGGAGAAATCACAATAGACCAACTGAGACAGACAGCCTTTGAGACCGATGACCAACAAGACCTACAGGACATGGACTGAACATGTCTTTCTCCTGACAAGCCCGACACAGGACTGTGGGCCGTCAGTCTTGTAAACCCTCATATAACTTCAGTTTGCCAGCAAAATCTAGTAGCTACACTCTCAATCTTTTGGGCTGTTCTAAGCCTTCAAGTGGACCCCGTTCACAATTGTCATGTTAAAGATAAAGACCAGTTATGTTCATGCGATTGCATTGAAAAAGAAATGTTGTGGAATCGTTCAGAAAAGGTTGATCATCTAGCATATAAGTATTGGTGTGTACTGCAAGGTTCTGGAATCATCAAAATGATAGGAAATTTGGCCCAGTCTTCGTAAAGTTACAAGCACTGTACACAGAAAGATGTATATGGGACTACGCACACGTGCGCGACACGTGCGTTTATCTCTCACAAGCCAATATATAAACTAATTTACCAAATATATCAATTAGTAGGCGGTTTCCCGGCAAAATTTTTATCATCATGTATTAGTCGAAACATATTCTTTCACATGATTGGTAATAAGAGCTTCCATTTCATTTTTTGAACTTTGGGCGTTTTCAATACTGGTCTTTACCTTTAATCTTCACGTCAAGAAAATCATGGTAAACTTTTAGGTAACTATAGATGATGTGGCATTTATGAAATGCAGCTTAATTTACAGAGAAGGGGATAATCTATGAGCCAATAAAGTCTATCAATGTTCTATAAAAAGCACAAGGAATGAAAGGTTACATCTTTAACGTTCCATTGAGGCCTCCTGCTGACAGGTCGTCTTTTAAAATAAGACAAGCAATCCGTCAAAGATTAATAGCTGGGGAAAATGACAACCCGGAGGTTCTTTCATCATAAAGGGTGTTTGATTTTCTGTTCTCTTTAATATATATATACATTTTTTTTAATTATTATTATTATTTATGTCTTATCTGTCAGTCGCTCTTTCAACCTTTCCAGTGTTCACTATACTATATCGTAACAAGTTTTCAAATTACGGATTTATAATTGTATTATTATTCTGCCACTTTTGGATAATCTATGTATATTTTTTTTTCTTCAAGTCAATATATTTACATGTTGCAAAATTTATGAGGGATCCACATTTTACAAGTTCTGCTTTTCAGTGGATCCCTCCATTTCCACAGGTTTATCTTAAAAAACTTTTAAAAAACATTATTATACTGGATTTTTATGTATACTTTCTATTTCATAACTTTAAACCATGTAAAATGTATTATACATGTATCATTGAATGTTAAATTGTATATTTGATTTCTTGTCAAAATTAACGTTCTGTTGGAAATGAAAAACAAAACTGAAACTGAAACTGAAAAGGGTGACAAAAACTGCAAAGTGGTTGAATACACGGGTACATGTTGGCATGTTAACCCATTGTTAGTGTGGTATTGTGTGTGATTGGTTTCAAGGTGCATTAAGCTTGTGAAAAAAGAAACTCAAATCAAGGTCAAATCAAGTCAGACATTAAGGCAAGATATCTAACCAGAAACTTCCAATGGAAAATGAAAATCATCTTATGTCCTTCAACTTCAATTATCTTATATTCTGAGGTTTTAAAAGTTATAACTTGACCTGCAGCAAAAACGGTCCCCTTTGATTATTTCAAGAAAATAATTATGTCATCTGCTAGCAGCTATAAGGGCGTTTACTTGTTATATTGCATACTGTATGAATGTGTATGTCATGCCTAGCTGGCCGATAGATGACAACATTTTACAATCTGTTTGTATTGATGTTTGAGGAAGGAGCGACCAATGGAGACATCACTATCAAGTGTCTGCAACTCTATGACCATGACG